>CAUYPO010048742.1:0-52245 GCA_963574435.1 Cheirogaleus major | reverse complement strand
TTTTGTTGATCTGTAGTATAGTTTTCTTGTTCTCCTTTCATTAAGTTCTGCTTTGATCTTCATTATTTCTTTTCTTCTACTAGGATTGGAAAGTGTTTGCTCTTATTTTTCCAATTCTTTGAGCCTACTCATTAAGTTGTTAGTATGTAAGCTTTCTGTTTTTTGTATGTGAGCGTTGATTGCTATTAGTTTTCGTCTCAGGTATGCTTTTGCTGTATCCCACATGTTTTGGTAACAAATATCACCGTTATCATTTTGTTCGAAGAAACTCTTGATTTCCCTCTGAATTTCTTCCTGGACCCAATAATTTTTTAATAACAGATTTTTTAGTTTCCATGGTTTTGTGAGGTGGTGAGTACTAGTATAGGAATTGACCTGTAATTTTATACCACTATGGTCGGAAAAGATACAAGGTATAATTTCTATTTTCTTGAATTTTTTGTGATCTGATTTGCGGCCTAGGATGTGATCAATTTTGGAGAAGGATCCATGGGCTGCCGAAAAGAATGTAAACTCAACTTTATTTGGATGAAATGTTTTGTAGAGATATGTCAGACCTTTTTGATCAAGGGATCTGTTCAGTTCCATTATTTCTTTGCTTATTTTCTGTTTAGGGGTTATATCCAGATCATTCAGTGTGGTATTGAAGTCTCCTGCTACTATGGCAGTGTTGTGTAACATGGTGTTTAGATTAGATAATGTTTACTTTATGTAATTGGCTGCTCCTGTATTGGCAGCATAGATATTAAGAATTGTTAAGTCTTCTTGTTGGAACTTCCCTTTCACCAATATAAAATGGCCATCTTTATTCTTTTTTAGTTTTGCTATTTTAAAACTTATGGTATCTGCAAATAGAATAGCTACCCCAGCTTTCTTTTGACTTCCATTTGACTGGATGATAGTTTTCCATCCCTTGACCTTCAACTGGAAGGCATCTTTGTGGGTTAGATGTTTTTCCTGTTGACAGCAGATACTAGGCTTGTGATTTTTTATCCACTCTGCCAGTCTATGTCTCTTCAGAGGACAGTTTAAGCCATTTACATTTATCGTAAGGATTGAAATTGGAGGAAGATTACCATTTATATTGTTGGTTCGAGACTTGTTGTTATGTTTTACTCCTTGGGCCATCATGTAATTCGAGATCTAAACTTTAATTCTTTGCGGATTTTACTTTGAGGAGTGTCCATTGCCCTGTTCAGTTAGAAATGCGGGTCTGAGAACTTATTGTAGGGATGGTCTGGACTTCGCAAATTCCTTCAGTTATTGTTTGTTTGAGAAGGACTTATTTCTTCCTCATAGATGAAACTTAATTTTGCTGGATAAAGAATTCTGGGTTTGGCTTTGTTCTGTTTTAGAAGATTAAGGATAGGCTCTCAATTCCTCCTGGCTTGTAAGGTTTCAGATGAGAAGTCTGCTGTTAGTCTGATAGGCTTGCCTTTATATTTCATTTGCACCTTTCATCTCACTGCATGGATAATTGTTTCTTTTACATTTACATTGGTGAGCCTAACAAGCATGTGACGAGGTGATTGCCTTTTCACGTTGAGTCTCTGAGGAGTTCTGTGTCCTTCTTGGATTTGGATATCAAGATTTCTAGCCAGGCCTGGCATATTTTCTTCCAGTATTCTGTCGAATAAGTTTTCCACCCCTTGTGAATATTCCTCTTCCCCTTCTGGAATCCCAATTAATCTGAGATTCTGTTTTTTAACAGAATTCCACACTTTCTGTAAACTTTGGTCTTGTCTCTTGTTTCTGTGTTTCCTTTCTTCCTCTGATTTGTTTAGAGTGTAGGCATAATATTCAAGTTCTGAGATTCTTTCCTTTGCATGGTCCATCCTGTTCTTTAGTCTTTCCAGTGTATTATCGAAATCCTTGATTGTTTCCTTGATTGCCAGAATTTTTGTTTGGTTCTTCTGGATAATCTCAATTTCCTTGGAGAATCTTTCATTCATTTCCTGTATAGTTTTTGTGGTTTCTCTATGTTGTGATTCTATTTTCTCTTCAATTCCATTTAGTTCTTTAACAATCCATATTTTTACATCTTCCTCTGTCAGTTTACTCAAATCATGTAAGTTGGTGTCAGACGATGGAGAATGAATATTTTGCTTTGGAGGTGACTTTTCTCTCTGCTCCTTCTTGTTTCCTGTGAACTTTCGCTGGTTCTTTCTCATCTGTTTGCTTTATTGAGAATCAGAGGCGACGAGGCTGGATTATGAGGTAAAATCTAGAATTCAGGAGGAACGATCCTTGGCAGATCTGGGGATATGTGCTCTGGACCTCTTCATGGTGATTTTAGGCACTTCTCTGCTTGCATGGGTGTGGAGGTCAGCGAAGGAGAAGTCGTCCCACTGTGGCACAAATCACACAGTCTCATTCAGCTAGCTGCTGAGCGCAGCCAGCTTGCACTCCTATACCCGCTCTACCACTTGAATTCTCGAAACTTCACGGCAAATCCACTGCATCACTTTCCTCTTTTCCCAGCACTGCTGCCCCTCGAAGCTTCCCTGTAATTGCTTGAAGCCGATCCTGTGGGAGAACTACCCCCTCGAGTGATTCAGGTCGCCTTCTTCACCTCCCAGTCTGAGAGCAGAGAGCCAGGAGGTCATCCTTAGTCCGCCATTTTTTTCCTCTTCTGGACTTTCTGCGGGAAAGGCAAGGCCTTGTCCAGTTTGAGTAATTCTAGCAGGCCCTGGGGCACAGGGTCTGTCCTTGACTTTGAGCAGGGAAGTCTCGGCTGGTGTGCGAGTTAGCCAGGGAGGTGGCTCAGAATGAGCTGGATGGAAGGGAAGTGGGGAACAACCCTGGTGTTAGTTTGGCTTGTGACTAATGGACAACAAATGCACAAATACAGAATCTAAGAAAACACAGAGCACCCCTTGTCCCAGAGCACATCTCAGCACCAGGGCTTGGCCCTTTGGGCTTGGCGGGAGCCCTTTCTGGGGCTGCCTTGCAGTTCAGCTTCTCCTCTGCCCGGTCATGCTTGTTTCCCTCCTTCACAGGGACTGATCCGGTGGGCACTTCTTGGACCCAAACCTCCATCTTAGAGTTTGTTTGGAGAGAGCCTGTCCTGCAACAGAGTGCAGCTAAGAAAGCCAGTGTCTTTGTGTGGGCTGCTGCAAAACGCCACAGCCTGCATGGCTTACAAACAGCAGGAATTTCTTTCTCACAGGTCTTTAGGCTGGCAAGTCTAAGATCAAGGAGCCAGCAGGTCCAGCGTCTGGTGAAGCCTTGCGTCCTGGTCCACGGACAGTGCCTTTGTGCTGTGTCCTCCCACGGCGGAAGGAGTGAATGAGCCCTCTGGGGCCTCTTTTATAAGGGCACTGAGCCCATTCTGGGAGCCCCACCCTCATGACCTGATCACGCACCAAAGGCCCCACCTCGAAACATCATCACCTTTGGGGTTAGGATTTCAACACATGGTTCTTTGGGACGATACAAACATTTAGACCACCGCAGTTAAAGGATAGAAAAATAAGCACAGATAATGTAAAAAGAAGGAAATAATAAAGGTAAGAGTAGAAATTACTAAAATAGGAAATAAACATGTAATAGAAGCAATAAAGCCAAAATTTGAGATTTGAATAAGCTGATAGAATTCCTGGCCCACAGGAGGACTTCATGAACGCTAGACTCTTCCCCTGGTGTCCTGGGCACTCGCAGGCTGACGCAAGAGGAGGCCCTCCCGACACTCAAGAGATGGAAGGAGGACGCAACTGATGCTTAACAATAGCCAACATCCCTTCAAGGGGTAGGGTCTAGACAGAGCTTTTTAACTAGTTTCTTCTGACTGCAACAAACAGAGACCCTGCAGGCTCCCGCAAACATCAAAGGGGGACTTGGGATGAGGGGGAAGGGGAGGGTGTCCCATGTAAACAGCAGGTAGGAAGCACTTGCTCTCAGAATAAGGTTAGCAGGGGTTTTCAACCTAGAGGCTACAGATGCCCAAGGATTGTGCCTAGAATTCAAGAGGCCCTTGTACTTGAATGAAAAAAATTATATCTTTAGTTTTATTAATCTCAGCTTGAAATGTAGCATTTCCTCTATTTGTGAATGTAGACAACAAACCAGAGTAGTATTAGCAATACCTGCGAATTTGTCGCAGGTAGAAATCACAGGTACTTCACATCATGTGGCCATTGCCGTCTGTGCCGATCGCTGCCCCCAAACTAGGTCTTACGCCGATGGCAGAGAGTGCCTCTTCCTGTGTCCATGGGGCAGCATGGACGGTGCTGTCTACAGACGTGTCTTTGAGAATGCTTTGGTGATGGTATTTTAGTGCAACTGCTTTCCTGGGCAATCCTTTTGGTTTTATTTTCTATGTTATCTTTTTTTTTTTCCTGAACAGAATCCCTAGGCTTCAACAGGCTATTGCAGAACCCACAGCATTCAGGTAAGGACCCCTGGTCACACTCGCTGTCCATGGCTTCTCTTGGCAGACTGACTTCATAGTCTCTCTCTCCAGACTGCAGAGAGACTATCGTGCTTCTCAGTTCACATGACGAAAAGAGTCTGCTGGGTGCTAAGCTGAGCACTTCCCCACATGTAATCCCTGTGTCCACTCTGTAAGGTGAGCTCTGCCATCTTCGTCCCTATTTGAGATGAGCAAATGAGACATAGTGACATGGGACAACTTGTATACCTCTGGAGGTGGGTGAGGGTGGGATTCACTCCCCAGGCCAGGTCAGAGTGCATGCACGGACCCCTAGGGCGTGGGAAAGGCATCCTCTGTCTACAGCCCGAGAAAGGTACTGACCTCTGGGAGACACTCGCATTCCTCTTCTAGATCCATCCCAGCTGTGGGGTCTCTGCATGGAGTTCTTACTGTGTCCCTGGCCTTGTGTTCTGGTGCTGGGGCAGAGAGACGAGACAGCCATGGCCCTTGTCATGTGGAACTCCAGACTAGGAGGCAGAAGCAAACACTCCCATGCGTGACTCGAACGCAGTACGATGGAGCAGAGTGGCTGGGTCATTGGACCCTCAGGCCTTGCACCTTTGTGTCTGTTTCTGCTGCCATGTGTCCCTTTCTCCAAAGTCTCTTCCTGGTGAACCTCAGCTCGTCCTTCCGGGTTCAGCTTGACTTTTTTCTTTTTGGGAATTTTCCCTAACTCCCCTGCCCTGCCCTGTGTCTCCCGCACTGTTAGTGGGTAGGGGCTTCCCCTCTGTCCTTCCTCTCTGTCCTTCCTCTGCCACAGTGCTCACCCCACGGCATTGTCTCTTGTGTTTGTCTCCCACTCGGGAGCACAGGGTCTGTTTATGTCCATGCCTGACACAGATAAGGCACTCGGAAGAACGGCTGGTTGGCCCATTTGACCAGTCAATTACTTGGCACTCTGGGTGGGTTTCCAGTGCTCACAGCCACCAGAGAGCAGCAGGTCTAGCGGACAGCTCGCTGCATGGCCTGGCGCTCCCCAGCCGCAGCTGCGCGCCTGGCGGGGACTGCGGCGCTAAGGATGGCTGGGGCAGCCCCACTCTGTGCTCCCTCAGCACATGCTCCAGAGCCCGGGCAGCCAGTCGTCGACGCCTGGTGCCGTCCCCGGGCTCCTGTAAACTCGCCTGTGGCCGTGGTGGGCAATTCCAGAAGACTCGGTTGCTCTGCCTGGCCCATGTGAGGTGCCGGAGCCCGGCTTGTCTGCTTGGGCCCGCGGGGGTGCCGGCTGCATGCCCTCTGGGGACGACGGGCCTCGCACTTCCTCCCGGCTCCTTGCCAAGCCCTTGGCAGGTTCTACCTTACTCCTCAGAGGGGCCCCGCCAGGACCAGCGGCTGCACAGCGGTGGCCCCTCACCAGTGCACCCCGTTGTCTTCCTCCTCTCCATCTCGCTCCCTGCCTCAGCCGCCCGCCCAGTCAGCGCCTGCACACGCCTCCCTCCCCGTCCCGTCCCGTCCCGTCGCCACTGCTCCCTGGGGAGCCGGACGGAGCACCTCCCTGCACACAAGTTCCGCGCGTGTCCTGCGCCGCGCCGAGCACGAGCTGGAGGAAGGCGCGACCCTGGGCAGTGCTCGCAGGCGCCCGCAGGGCTGCTGCTGGAGAGCCGTCGCGCTGCCCTTCCCTGGGCACTTGCAGCGCGGCGTGGCGCGGGCTTGTCTCCCGAGGAGGGCACGGCCCAGCAGGCCTGAAGGCCACTCACAGGTCCATGAGGGACGGGAAGAGCCTGGGTTGGAGATTCCAATTTGGCTGCAGTCCCTTCTCCTCCCCGGGCCTGAGCTCTCCTTCCGTGAGTGAACTGGCCGCGGCCCTCTCTCCAGCTCGGGCCAGGCGGCAGAGTGTGTCTGCCACGTCATCAACTGGTCAGAGCCCCAGTTTCCTTCCCATAAAATGGGGAAAACAGCAGCCGCCTCACAGTGGGACCATGTCTAAGCTCACTGCTGTGCCCGTCCTCTCCCCTCACTCGCTCTGCTCCCACCACGCTGCAGCCGGTCCTCAAGTGCGCTCCCCGTGGCTGCGCGCTGCGCGTTCCCTCTGCCCACAACACCCTTCCCTGGGCAGCCACCGGGCTCGCCCCTGTTGCAAACTGAATTGAGTCACCTGAAAGGATATGTTGATGTCCTCACCCCTAGTGCCTGTGCGTGTGACTTCATTTGGAAATAGGGTCTCTGCAGAAGTCATGAAATACGGCGGTGTCCTTAGAAGGCTGCGTGGAGGCACAGTGGCGCAGGGAGGGGGGGGCAGCATGTGAGGAAGGACAGAGACTGGGGAGTGAAGGCAGGCCAAGGATCACCAGCAGCCACCAGAGCTGCGAGAGACGCTGGGGACAGATTCTCCACGAGCCTCCAGAAGGAAGCAACCTTGTTACCCTCTTGAGTTTGTACTTCTGACCTCCAGAATAGTGAGAAAATTTATTTCTGTTGTTTTTAAGCCACCAAGTTTGTGGCACTTTGTTGCAGCAGCCTGGGAAGCTAGTGCAGGTGCTCCCAGCCTTTCCTGGGAGGCCCCCCCACGCCCCACCCAGGCCTCCCACGAAGCCCTACACCCTGTAACTTCTCTCAGCTCCTGGAGCAGGATAGGTCCCACAACTGGCAAGGCCCAGGGCAAAATAAAAACATGGAGTCCCTGTTCAAAATTATTTCGGATTTCAAGATGGGAGCATTAAACCAGGTTGGGGCCCTTCGGTGCAGGGGACCCTGTGCACGTGCACATGTCATGTGCTTGGAGCACTCAACACCTTCTGATGCCATGCGGGACTTACTTCTTTGCAGTGTTTGTTGGGTGTTATCTGTTTCATTCCCCAAGAATGTAAACTCCCAGATCGCCACATCCCAATCCTTCAGAGAGCTTGGTGCGCACAGTCGACGCTCAATAAACATGCATTAGTAATCAACTAGCAGGCAGTCAGCGGCACCATTCTCATCCCTGGCCAGGGTCCAAGATCTGCCTGTCCCCAAGCCTGAGCCCTGTCCCTTCTCCCAGCACAGTGCAAAGCATAAAGCAGACACTCCACGAATACTTGCTGCTTATGTTGAAACCTCAGAGCTACTTAGCATCTCTGGCCTCAGCTTCCTCATCTGGCAAATGGGGTAATCGTAATATCTACCTCTTGAGATTGTTTGTCAAGTAAGTACCATAATACACGGAAGCACTAAGAACAGTCCTGGAGACCCGCGGGCTCATGTCACTGCTGACGTCTGGATATATCTGTGCCTGTGAGTGTCCCCACGGACAGGATGGGGCAGGAGAGGGCGTGGTTGTGGTAGGGCTGTGGTTAGTATTTGCCTTCAGTGTTTGTGGGATGATTAAAAGAGAAAAAAGGGAGAGGACAGAGCGTAACTCACGTTAAGAAAATGTTCATGCCAGCTCCGGGCAGATGCGCCGGTCGTGAACGTGTCTGTGGCTGTCAGAGGACAGCGAGGAGGGCCTTCCTGGCCCCGCCCTGCAGGGTCTCTGTTACCACTTAGAGGACATGTTTTGAAGACTCTACCAAAAGCTGAATAATTGATTTTGAAATATTTGAATTCTGGAACATGAAGTGAAACCCTTTAAGCTTTCCACATACCTTTCTCTGCTCCGTGACAGCACGGAGCTTATTTCAAACTCCAGAAATAACAAGAAGATCCGGGAGACCACCCCTTAGAATAACTCCCCGCGTCGATGGAAGGAAAGCATATCAAATTCACTTTGGGATAGAAAGGATTCTAAGAAATGGATTTTTACAATGTCAAAATGGAGTTGGCCTACAGATTTTCACAAGGATTAGATCAGTCTGCTTTGCCTTAAGATGAACCCAGATGGTCAAATTCATTTAACTGGGGCTACTAAAAAAAGTTTTAAGGGGCCTGGAAATGTTTTAAAACAATGTGAAGTTCGTGAACAAAATTACTTGTCAGCAAAACATTTTTCAAATTAATACATTTTTTTAAAGAGCAGTTTTAGGTTTTTAGAAAAATTGAATGGAAAGTACAGAGAGCACCCACACACAATCCCCTTCCCACCCTAAAAGTTTCCCTTGTTATTAACATCTTGCATTACTGTACTACATTTGTTACAATTGAGGAGAGCCAATATTGTTTCTTTATAACTTAAAGTCCATAGTTTACATTAGGGCTTATTCTTTGTGTTGTACATTCCACAGGTTTGGACACATGCACAATGACATGTATGCCCCATTATAGCACCATACAGGATAGACTCCTGCCTTAAAACCCCCCTGGGCTCCACCTGATCATGTCTCCCTCCCCTGCCCATCCCCAAGCCCTGGCAACCACTGATCTTTTTGCTGTATCCAAAGTTTTGCTTTAAGTTTTGCTCTAAGTTGCTTACTGTGCCTTGGAATATAAGCCATAATAGTAAGACATGTATTGAATTTATAAAGAAATTAATCAACATATATTAATGGTGCAAATTTGTTTTACTAAATGACAACCAGATTTTTTAAAATTGGAGATCACTGCCAATGATCTTATAGCTAAATCACTTTATATGAAAGTCTATAAGCTTATACTACAAAATAAAACATTTATTTTTTAAAATATTATAATATTTTACAATTGAGGGGTACACTCTTGAATGTGCAAAGTGCTTTCGCCTCCATATGTTCTCAGTTTACTCCTCTGTGGCGTGAGAAAGCAGGGGATTTTTACTTGCATTTTCATGGCAATATTTGAGTGAATTTCTCAGCCCACTAGGCTTTCTTCTTCCCTCCCCTTTTCTTCTTTCTCTTGGAGTGATATGTTTAATAAGATATTTTTCCACTGAACTCAGATTGTGTTATGATTCTCCCTGTTCCTTTGTTGGGGGTAAAGGTGTTTTTGCCGATTCAAGGTAGTCACTCCTGCTTTAAAACATAGCTTCTTTGGGGCCAGTACTTCTGGCCCAAATTCTGGATTTTCATTTTCCTACCAAATTCTTTTCCCACACCTGGGGGTGATATAAATTCTGGGGCTTGGGTTGCCAGTGTATCATCTGGTATTACACTGTCAATGAATCGTCCATGTCTAGAACTGTTACCTTGTGCTTAGGAAACACTGAATGATTGACTGTTAGGTATTGGCCCTGAATGTTTAGACTTAAAAAGTCCCAAACTGAACTCATATCTTCTTCCCTCCATCCCTGGCCCATTGCCCCTTCTCCAGGGCTCCCTATCCCACATGTGACACCATTGTCTCCCCAGTTGTCCAAGCCAGAAACTGGAAATCATGTTTAGGAGTCAGCCCCTGTGGTCTCTGCTATATCTTGGCTTTCATTGCCTCCTTTTAATCTGTGCAAAATCTAAGGGCTCTAACATGAAAATTCTCATTGGTAGTCAACATACAGAACAATGGGGACAGCCACTTTGCAGACTAATAGTTCTCATTTTTGCAAATCTGTTTATACAAACATGCAAGTCTAGTATAGACTTTTCCGTGGGACCTTGTAGCCCACAGCCAGCTAGTGCTTGCCTTGGCCACATCTGGGAAGACAGGGAGGGAAAGAGATGCACCTTTAGATGAGTGTCCCAACTCTTTGCCTCAGTTTTAAAGATGAGCCTTCTAGCCTTCAAATAAGGTCCATCCTCCAGGGCTCAGAGAAGACCCTCCTGTGGACACTTGGGCACATGTGTTGTGCTGGATCTCTCCCTTCTCTGCTATAGGGACTGCTGTTTGGAAGACCAGGGCCATGTTGACTTTCCCTGTTCCCTCCATTCCTTTTCTCTGGGAGCTTATAAGATGTGAGCATTTTGAAGGATACATACTGCTCTGGAAAAGGGATCTTAAGAATCTGCCAGTTTTAGCCCTTCCTGGGTCTCCATGCTCCTGGGGCATGGACACCTGGGTTTCATGAGATGTGTGTCAGATGCAGGCAAGGGGAGTAGCCACTGCCAGTGTAGAGGCTTGAGACCTTGCACAATTGTCCAGCAGTGACTCTGCCCTTCTCTGGCTAATCAAGCAAACCTCCTCTTGGATCAGCGATGCAGAGACTGTGCAGCTCCTTGGGTGGCTGAGGACCCTCAGCAGAGGACCCAACCCCAGCAGTCTGCAGCTGATGCATGGAGAAGGCAGTCTTTGCACAGAAACTGCACAATTGTCGAGGACTTGGTGGAGGGGGCTTAGCCAACCTTGTTTCCAAGCGATTCTTTCAGTGAAGCACTCTGCCTTGCAGCTTTATAACTATTCAGAATAAGCTGTTTCATATTTTTTTATGGTAGGCTTTGGCCCAGTGTTATCCCCTCTACCTTACCAATGTGGAAAATGCAGATAAGGAAATGCCAAGATATTAAGTGAATTGTCCAAGATTTCCTTGCCAATGGTGTTAGAGCCAGGGGTGGCATCTGGGCCTTGTAAATGCTCCGATTGTGAAGGTGTTTCCAATATTGGATGTGTCAGGGCCTCCATCTCTCCAGAGAAGCCTTTCTCCTCACTGAAACCCCAGGGGCATTTGCAGAGCCAGCAGCTGACAGACTGTCAGACTTGGAAGGGACTTTAGAGCTGTCTAGTTCTGCCTCTTGTTTTTACTGAGACCTAGAAAGATGAGTGACCTTCCCAGTGTCCTATATCTGGCTCATGACAGACTGATCCCAAGGCCTTGGGACACAGCCAGAACTTTCTGCTTTCCCATAACAACCAGATGGAATAAACTCTGACTTCACTATAAGCTTTATTCGAATACAAGAGAGGCAGAACAGAGAAAGCTATTACTTTTTTCCCATCTGGACGAAGCATGGCAATTAGGATTTGTGGGCCTCCATCCATGTGTTATAAAAAGATGATGGGGGAACAATATGATAAATAATAGATATTATCAAACTTTCATTTCAGCATCATAGTTGACTTCTGCTAGAAGTTAATAGCTTGGCTAAGCATATTTTGCTAAGCATACTCCCTAGAAGCTGTTTTGTTCTTGTCTGATCGATCCAAAAATGGTTTTAAAAGTTTGGAGTGTAGTCTGGCCCCAAGATAGCTAAAATGAACTAAGGATTAAGGCACAAATCCAATTTTACTTTTCTATTAACAATAACACTCTGATTAAATCATTATGAATTGTAAGGGGCGTATTAGCTTTGCCACTGACTGCCTGACCTGGAGAAGGGACTCAGCTCAGGTTCTCGTTGTGGATGTAACGTACCTGCCTCCTGGGTGAACAAAGAATCCCATCAGTTGAGAAAATGTGAGCAAGGTGCATTGAGTAGGCCCACAACCAGTGCAGCGGGCTGTGATTGCTCAGGGTTCTAAAAGCTGATCTGAGATTCTCAGCCCCTAAGAAATGGCGTGATCCATCTTGGAGAAGATCCTCCCTCTTTGTCCAGGAGAGAATCCCTTGAGGGGTCTCTTAGCTTGTCCCTATAGCATGAGGCACACGGGCCTCATTTTTCAGGCAATGGAGAGGAAGTTGCCACTTTGCATACAAAGCCCAGAGACCCAGATCGAGTCCCTTCTCTGAGATTCTACTGTCAGGAAAGACTGAGGTCACCTGATTGAGGTCTGCAAGCAGGAAAGGCATCATTGTCCTAAAGGACAGCTTGTTTGGCAGTCAGGACAGTAGGAGCAATGTCTTAGTACAAGGATGGGGAGTGTATCAGTCAGGGTTCTCTGGAGAAACAGAACCAACAGGAAGTGTGTGTGTGTGTGTGTGTGTGTGTGTGTGTGTGTGTAGAGAGAGAGAGAGAGAGAGATTTATTTTAAAGAATTAGCTCACACAATGATGGAGGCTGGCAAGTTCAAAACCTGCAGGTGGGCTGGTAGTCAGGAGACACAGGAAAGAGCCAATGTTGCAGTTTGAGTCTGAAGGTCTTCTGCTGGCCTAGGCCCCTCTTGCTTAGTGGGGAGGTCAGCTTTTTGTTCTATTCAGGCCTTTAACTGAGTGGACGAGGCCCACTCATATTCTGGAGGCAATCCGTTCCACTCACAGTCCACCAGTTCAGACATCAGTCTCATCTAAAAACACCCTCATGGAAACATCCCAGAATGTTTGACCAAATATCTGGGTACCATGGCTCAGCCAAATTGACTCATAAAATTAACCATTACAGAGTGTTCTCAGTGAAGGAGCTGGTTTGGGCAGAAGTTGAGACCTATTCTGAAATTTTTTCTGGACCCAGTCACCCTTGCAAATGGTTCTGTTTGAGGGAGCAATGGCTAAACAAGGGAATACGGGAATGTGAACTGCAAGACTTGTATTGTTGGTGCCTAGATTGGGGTGCCATGGTAGCCCCAATAAGCAGGTGCCTCCCAGCAGCAGGGGCAAGGGCAGTTAGCCAAACTGTGCTGAGCCCATCTTCAACAGTGATGTCCTGTGGTCATGAGATGCAATGACAGCAGTGGACAGATCAGACTCCTCTTCTCTAAGCAGACCTCAGAGGCAGGAATGGCCCCTTCTAGACTGAGCAAACCTCCAAGGATCTCAAACAACCATGAGACTGGTGCAGGTTGGTTCAGGTGTGCAGAAAGGAGGCCTCAAGAAGGAGATATGAGCTTCTGCTAGTTGGGCACAAAAATCCTCCAGTGATTCCCCAGAAAAGTACTGAGGTGTCCACTGTGCCCAGAGTTGGTGAAACAGAGCATAGAGGTCGCCTCTCATGAATTAATGATGATGACTTGCTCCCCTCACTGCCAGCATGCACAGAAATAGCAGAAGCTTTGCCGGCGTCCCTGTGCTGTAGGTGACAGTCAGAGCTGCAGATTCTCACTGTTTTCCTTCTGGCTTTCCCCAGGAGGCAGTTTAGGTTTGAGGCCAGTAGAGTGAAACACAGTTTTGTCTTACATCTCTAAACAAACTCCCACGCTTACAACTTTGGGAGCACTCACTCCTCCTCCTCGAGCCTGGGGTGTTCCCTGGGTGGTGGGGGAGGGGTGTGTGCTTTGCAGATCTGGGAAGTGACATTTTTATCAAAGTGCCTGCCATGAGTCATGATGGGGTTAGATGCCTCTGTTATGTCTACATATCCTCAAATCACCACAGGAGATGAGTCTTAATGCTTCTATCTTATGTGGGTAAACTGAGGCACAGAGAACTTTGGCAACGTATCCATGGTCACAAATCCTACAAGCATCAGAACCTGGAAAAGGAGATTATGCCCTACACTGAAGCTCCCCTGGAAATGGACAAATTCTGTGGATGTTTTCTTAGGAAGCATGGGAGTGTTCCTGCTCCCCCAAGAACTCCTTGGCATGCAGACAGTATTTTTTCTACCACAACAATTTGCTTTCAGGGTTTTTTTCTCTGAGGCCAGCGGAGGAACATGGTATGATCATTTTTCATGGCTCAGTTAACCAGCAATCTGCAATTACAAGATGGTGGGAAAGTTTCCTCTTTCTTTGTGGCAACTTGGAGCAAACCCTAGGCCTCTCTCAGAAGGCCCGTCTCAGCGGCAGAGGAAGGGCTTTATCCATCACCCCCAGGGCCGCAGGCACTCGAGTGGCATACACGGCGGATCTCATCACAAAGAATCTCACAAAAATAGCAAAACCACTTACGAGTCTGTTTTGGAAAGGAAATGCCTAACAGTTTGGGGTGGGTTCCTCATACTAAAACCACCAAGCTGCTTCCTACCCATCATTAAAAGATCCTTTTAAAGTAATTTTTTCTCCAACTACGAAAATCTTGTTCTCACTAGCTGATGCCTGCCTAGGCTCTGAGCTAGATGTCCGGACAGTCTGGAATGTGCACTCTGTACAATATTGGGCAAGTCACTGAATCTCCCTGAGCCTCGGTTTCCTCACATCTGAAAGGAACTGTGGCGCCTGTGCCGGGTGCTGGGGAGCAGACCTCACTCAGACGTGCAGAGTCTGTGAATTGCAAAGCACCGAGCTCCCTTGCAGAGAGCTCTTATTTCTCATAGTTACAGCACATAGATTCTAGGATGTCACAAGGGAATTCTTGGCCTTCTAGTGACTGGCTGAGTAGATCGCAAAATTCCTGGGCACATGAATTCCTCAATTAACAGAGGCCAGAATCACAATGAAGGGCTCTGAGGTGGCAGGGGTAGGGGCTGGGATCACTGAGGATCCTTTCGCCTCAATCCCCAGGGCAGCTTTGCAAACTGGGCCCGGTCACACGGCTTGCCACAGAAGTGACGGGTGCCAGGATCCAGGGTGCTGACCTCCCTGAGGTCCAATCTGACGCTATTTCCTAGCTGTGAGACTTCGGGCAGTTGATTCTTACCTCTTGGCACCTCATGAGCAGGAGGGGGCTGGTGTCAGTAGTAATAGAATATTCTTCAGAGAGTCATTGTGAGAATTAAGAGTTTTGGTAAGCAGAGTGTGAGGTGCCATCTGGCACATGGGAAATGTGAGGGGGCTGCACGTCTCACGGCCCTTTCTGGAAGTGTGCATCTCTAGAGTGGCTCCTAGCTGCTGCTGGCCACTCTGTGGCTCCTGCCCACTGACCACTCACAGGGCCAGGCCATCTCCTATGTGGCAGTCGTAGAACCCACTTCTCCTCCCGACCCCCAGAAGCCTCCCCCAGTGGACACAGGCCAGTGCAGAGCTCTTACTGTGGCCAGGGCAACGTCACAGAGGACTACAACCCAACAGGGGCGACACTCTCACTTGGGTTTTCCTTGTGCTGCTCAGGACTTGGGCCTTCCGGGAGGGGCACCCCCACCCCACCCCTGCCTCGTGGCCCTGTCCTGGCCCGGGATCCAGTTCCTTCTCCTCCTCTCAGTGCGAAACTCCACCCCTCTTTCTGGAAACAGGGATTCACGCACAGCGCAGGCCTCAGCCTTGGCCCGCCCCACTGCCTGCAGCTGGGAGATGTGCGTCGGCCTTGGCCTGGGTGGGCGCTGGCGCTCCTTCCTGTTCAGCCTCCAGGGCTCAGTGGGGGATGACCGAGCACCAGTGGACTCTGAGCTTCCTCCTCCATTCCCCTCCAGCCCCGCAGGCCTGAGGCCCCCTCCTTCTGCCAGCCCTCCCTCCAAGGCCGCGCTATCTGTCCTTGGTGACCCCACGGAAAGACGATTTCTTCTGCGGTCACAGCTGGCACCCTGCCCTTGGAAACAAGGGCGCCTTATTCTCACGAGGAGTGTCCTATCTAGGGAACCGCAAGGGCTGCTCCCGTGCGCCACGGAGACCCAGGCGCTCCCTCTGTTCGCGCTGCTTGGCAGGCAGGAGTAGATTCGCCAAAACCGACTCCCACCCTCAAGCTCCTGCCTCGGAGCTTCGTCTTGGAGAACGGCACCACCATCTGAGGAGTCACCCAAGCCACCAACCCGCTGCGTGTTCGACCCCCCTTACACCCCCCACACCCGACGGTCCACGGCGTCCTCGTTATCATTCAGTCATTCGACAAGCACTGGCTGAGTCCCTGCCAAGCGCCCAGGAGGAGCACGCAACCCCGCGCTCTCCCGCTGGCAGTTGGGCAGGGTCAAGACGCACAGGCATCGTGGAGCCAACAAGCCGCCCTTGCCGCCTGGTGTGGCCGGAGCAGAGCTTGCCCAGACCCTCCTGGGTGGCACCCACTGAACCCTGGTCCTGGAGCGCAGGAAGTCGCGCCTACCCCTGCACGGTGGCGGGTCCACACGGCCCAGGGAGAGGACGGGGCTCCCTCTCCGGCTCCGCGGGGTGGGCTGCTCCAGCTGCAGCATTCTGGGGCCAGGGCGAAACGTGAATTTACAGTGGGGTCTGCAGAAGGCATCTCTGCTCGCGGCCTCGAGGCCGTTACTCCGGAATCTCAGCGGACTGAGTCGGAGGCCGCTTTTGGCAGTCAGCACCCGGGACGTAACCAGGGAAAGATGACAATTCACGCCATGCGGAGGAGAAGGAGAGCTTTCTTGTTTTACTGCCAGAACAGCACCATGAGGTACCGCCTGCAGATGCAAACCAAGCTGTGTCGGCTGCAAAGCTTTTGTTTTTATTTATGAGACTGATTTGTGTATGTTAAGGCCAATTGGTAGAAATTGGTCCATTTGCAAATTGGCAGATAGATAAAATTCTTGATTTAGGACTAAAAGCAATGAGGCTAAGGCAATAAAAGGAGAATCACTTTCATTAAGTTAAAAAAGCAGACTCCTGTTCAAGCTTTTTTTCCCCATAAATTCTTAACTTCTCTCATTGCAAAGGGTGTGAGACAGTTTACAGAGATGGTATATGATGAGACAGAAATAGATTAAGAAATGAGGGAAAAGGGAAAATAAGAGTGGAATGATATAATAAAATAAAGCCAGAGAAAAGACAATATATATGATGCTCGGTGGGGGGGGGCATTAAACATAGTTAATTAAAAAATTTTTAAATTGAGGTATAACATGCATTTATTAAGTACAAAAATGTTAAGTGTACAGCCCAGCTGGGTGAATTTTTACCTGTGTATATATCCAGGTAAACACACCAATAAAGATCTAACACAGGTTCTAACATGTGTACATCCTGGTAGGCTTCCCTTCTAGTCAGTACCACTGAAAAGGTATCCACTACCTGAACTTTTCCCTATATATTATAATAGTTTTGCCTATCTTTTAACCTTTGTGTAAACTGAATCACAGTAAATACTCTCTGGTTCCTCACTGTTGCATCATTCCCTGCAAGGCGCGTCTGAGCTGGTGCGTATAGCTGCAGTCTGCTCTACCCGCTGATGCGTGTACTCTCTTGTGTGAATACCCCACGATGTGATGGATTTATCCATTCTGCGGTGATGGGTATTTGGGGCATTTCCACTTTGGGGCTGTCGTACACGAAACTGCCATGCACATTCTTGGACGTGTGTCTTGGGGAGATGTGAGCACTCATTTCTGCTGGGAATATGCCCAGCAGTTGGATTGCTGGGTCATGTGGCATGTGTATATTTAGTTTTAGTAGACAATGCCAAGCATTTTTCCTAAGTACAGTCCTCCTGCTTCACTTCATTATGCTTTGCAGATAGAGTAGTTGTGCCATTTTAGGCTTCTGTCAGCAGTACACAAGAGTTCCTGTTGCTCCATATCTTTGTCAATGTTCGGTGTTGTCAGTCTTTAATTTCAGTCACTTCCATGGGGGTGTGGGGTGTGGTGTTTCTAGAAGACTTTTTTTTAGAAGTTTCTGGAAGACTTCTCAGCAATCATTTCCCCTTTTTGGACAAAAGCATTGGTTTCCAGTAGAATCCACCATTCCTAGGCCCTGAGGAAGATCACATGACCCAGGTCTAAGCCACTCAACAGCATCATTTTATGCTGACACAGTAATTGGCTGGGTGAGCCCATGGAATCCACCATTCACTAGCCCTGGGAGGAGCACAGGACTCAGGTTTTAGCCAATCAGTGCACCACTTTGTCCTGACAGTGATCGGCTCGTGTGAGCCGTTTAAGTGGATGCCTAAGCTGATTCAGTGGGAGTGAGTCTCCAGACTTTTGCTGGGACATGAGTAGTGGTGTGCTCTGGAATGTGAGGGTGAGGGGTATAGGTGTGACACCTATAGCATCTGCTCCACAGCCCAACCGGGCTCCTTCCCATTACCTGGTGTCCTGAGGAAGCCACTTGGAAGGACGGAGCTCCTATTGTGCACCCAGCCCGAACCTCCCGCTTCTTTTGCTGCTGTACGCCTTTACCCAGCTCCCTTGACCGGGATGGCTTCAGTTCCCTCACCTGTGAAATGGGGATGGCCAGCTGTACCTGCAGGGCTGGGGCAGGACCACAGGCACAGACAGCTGCTCAGCTCCTGGCCAGGGGTTTGGCCGCAGCAACTTCATAAAGCAATTTCCTGCCTCTCCACCCGGCTGCTCTTTCCCACAGGCTCACACTGTCCTCCTCACAAGCCTGAAGTGAGGGTTGTTTAAAATGTTCCTGAACATCGCGTCTCTCGGCTCTTAGACTTGTGCTTACTGGAGGACATACCTTTCCCACTCATGTGTGCCGGGGCCCTCGGCCAGAGATGGCTGCTGGCCAAGAGAAGATTAGACCGTTTTTGAAAAGTCTTAAGCAAACAAATAAATAACTATTTCCCCCCAAGCCACCCCAGTGGAGAATGCCTTCTCAGTTTAATTCCAAACAGCCCTTCTTTGTGGCTGAGCAGCTGCAGGCCCGCTGAAGCACAGGGACCCTGAACAGGCTTCCCTTTGGACCCCAGCAGAAGACAGTTTAAAATGTCTGGGGGGCTTCTCCCATCTCCAGGAAGGATAAAATCACCATGACTGGTCCCAGGCTCGAGCCCTTTACAATTTGCAAAGTCTTTTCACGTCCCGCTTCTTCTTTGATCCTTGACATCAGCCCTACTGTGAGCAGGCCAGTGTGGCCTCATTATAACCATTCTGACAAGGATCAAGGGAGGCCCAGAGAGGGACAGCTACCCATCGAGTGTCACACAGCTAGATACAGCAGGGCCAGAATGGAGACCCTATCTGCTGCCTCCTGGCAGCGGCACTTTCCCCAGCATGGCCCCCTGGACCCCAGTATCAAACCCCGGAAGTTCCGGAAGGGAGGTGACACCAGTCCCTTCCTGCCTTTTAAAGAAACTTCTCTTCTTGTCCCCACCCCCTTCTTCTTTAGTAAGTAGAACCATTAGTTTTTATTGACGGGACTAATGCTTTTCATTTAGGGCCAATTACAATAGGAAGGGAGACGCTTAAGGGTAACTGGGTGATGAAAGGCCCCATTAGGGAACAAGCTCTTGAGCTGCTGTTTCCCATTTGTGATGCTGGTTCCACATGCGAGTCATATTGAAGCCATCAACAGTGGCGCCCAGGGAGCACTTGTGGATCGCCTTGAGAAACCCAATACTTTTATCAAATCACCAGATGGCTGCGTATTAGAGAAACCATTTATTTAATTTATCTTTCCCCCCCTCCGAGCTGCTTAGATTCTCAGAAGCTGGCTCCACCTAACCTCATGGACCTTCCAGTAGCATCTATGTTCCTGCTTGAAATAACTGTTCTTCAGGTTTTACTGGTGCCCCCGTGGCTGCTTGTAAATTCTTGTTCATGTTTTCCTTTCCTTTTTATTTTTTTTGGCAATTTTGTTCAATAGGGGAGAAAATAAATATGTGCTCAGTATTTTCCTGGTCCTGGGTTCCACTGTTCCACTGTTCATTTATCTTAATCATTTAGTCCTCATAGAACTCCATCACATACACCCATTTCACAGATGAGAATCTGGAGGCCCACGGGCCTCTCAGCTTGTCTAAGCCAGGAAACAGCAGAGGAGGGGAGCCAACCCAGGATTGTCTGTCTCTTTTCAGGGCTGCAAATAATTTGGAATCTACACTGAAAATTCTAATAGTCTGATATATTGTATATTTACATAGTATTTTTTTCCCTTTAAACTAGAGACTTGGCAGAGCCCGTGATTACGTAGAGGATCCCCAGATGATTGCGGTGCCGTGTCTGGGCTGCACAAAAAGTCTTGGCATTAGTGGCTGCCTTTTTTTCTTCCCTCCTCCTCTCCCTCCCCCTCCCCCTCCCCTTCCCCTTCCCCTTCCCTTCCCTTTTCTTCTTTTCTTTTGGTTTGTGAAAGTAAAATGGCACTTGCCCTAAGGGGCCTGGATTAGTGGGGGCTGGAGAGCCTGGCTGGGGAGGGAGGGTGAGGGGGCTGGAGGTCTGGGAGGGGAGGGCAACATAAACAGAGAAATGAGGAGTGTAAACAGCAAATCAACCCGGGACAGACACTCATGGAATGGGCAGGAAGGGAATTCTATCTGGGGTTGGTGGAAAATGAAGAAGGAAGTTGGAATCTGCTTTGAATCCTGTGGGCGCATTGACTTTAGGAGGGTGGGAAAGTCCAGAGTGGGTGGGGATGCTGCCTCCTGCTTGCGATGTAACTCCCAAGGTTGGAGAGAGCCATGCCAAGTCCAGAAGCTGCAAGGACAAATGCTCTTGTCTTTAAAGAACTCAAATTCTAGGGACAGAGTGCAGATGAATAATAGAATAAATGCATTCAGCACGTCATAGGGCCCATTTCATTTGCACCACAAGCCTTTGCAGTGCTGCTGTTGGTCTCAGAGATGGGAAAGTTGAGATCAAGGAGGCATAACTGATCGAAATCCCCTCGTGAGTAAGTGGGAAGCTGGGATTTGAACCCCTCATCAGATTCCAGAAACTTCCCGAGTGGAAGTTTGGGAGGTGGATTCAAGGAGGGGAACCCCAAGCAGCACTTTCTGTCACCAAGCCTGGGTGACATGAGTTTCCGATTTTACCTTTCAACTTCTCTTTTGTAAGTGAAGTCCAACGGGACAAGGGGGCCCAGAATCCTGATGGGCCATGTGTGGGAATTCATCGACACATATTACATCTATGACTGCGTAAGGGGGGGCTAAGACCCCCAAGAAGTTACACTTTCTGTTCCAGCCAGAGCCTGCTTCAAGTGCAGAAAGAAGGCAATGGCGCTCAGAGACACTGGAACAACCCATCCTACACTTTCTTGTATTACTTCCCGTGTGGGTCAACTACTTACGCTGACAATGACGACAAAGAAAGAAAAGGAAAGATAGGGCAGCAGCTCACAGATGCTTTTCCTTTCAGTACATCCTTACTCTTCTGCAAGCTGAAGGCAGAGAGTGGTGGTACGATGCGTGCGTATCAGGAAGTGGAATGAAAATACCTGAGTTAGTTTTGTGAGGTGTTTCCACTATCCTGGGAGGAACGAGGTGCGTGTGCACGTGTGAGATATGCCATACGAATGTGGAATTTCTGCGATTTCACCTACCATTTAAATGCTCTTACATGTGCATCTAAAACTGGCATCACACACTATGAAGATGAACCACAAAATTCATGCTGATAATATACAATTTTAACTTTTTAAAAACTTAGAATGCCATTAAGTAACAAATTAAAATACACTGTGGCAAGTCCGGAGAGATTGAGGAAGAATGGGAAAGGCTTTCTATTTCAGTACATTTTGTGGCACTTGTGTCCTGTCTTTTCAACAAGGAGCCCTGAACCACCTCTGGAGTGGCTCACCTCTGGGGGCTGTTTGTCAGGCTCCCGGTTGTTAAAATGAAAGGAACAAGGAGCAGGAAGCAGATGGGAATTGTGGACAGAGACTAGACTTGGTCAGACAGATCTGGGGTTGCAATCCTGGTTCTGCCAGCTGCAAGTTGTGGCCTTGGATACGTTGTTTAATCCCTCGGAACCCTGATTTCTTCATGTGAAAAGCAAGGCCCCCAGTGCTAACTTTGCTGTGTCACTGTGAGCAGGTGGCAAAGAGAGTGCTGCGTTCCGCAGCAACCCTGAGCAAGTTGCCTGGTCCTAGCCTCAATTCCTTTATCTAGAAAATGAGGAAAATAAGACTTCAGGGGGTTGCCATGAGACACTTAGCACTATAGACGGCAAAATAGTGAATATTATTAACACATAAATGATTGGCTGCTATTACTTCAAAATTATTATTAAGGTACATCATAGATGGACAGTCGTGGCGACCACCCTTGAGTTTGTCTGCCGGTCCCTCCCTGCCCCTGGCACCTTTGGGGCAGCACCCAGTTGCTTCCAGAATGTTCCTTTCCTCCCAACACAGCAGTTTCCAAAAGCAAACATTTTCCTACGTGACTCCTCCCCTCTGCCGGCTTTTGGTTGATCTGGGGGTGTCCCATGACCAGGTCTGGACAATCGGCGACCTTCACTAGGACTTCTTGACCTACTCCCGGGTCACTGTCGACTGTGGCCTCCGTGTCAAGGGGCGAAGGGCCGGGAGGGTCTCGGGTGGAGTTTTCCCAGTGGGGAGCGAGGCGGGGAGCGAGGCGGGGGCCGAAAGGAGGCCCTACCGGCCGAGGCAGCTCCTCCCCTTTGTTCTCTGAGCGGGCGGTGGCCTCTGTCGCCTATGGTGCAAAGCGCTGCTGGGTCTGTTTGCTAAGACGCCCCTTCGCTGCCTAGCAAAGACCTCGGGCAGCTTCTGCCACGCCTGGAGGGTGTGTGCGGCAGAAGACTGGCCACGCTCCTCGGAGTCACCCTGGAGGAGCCTGTCGGCCTCTCGGTCAGCTCCTGCCAGAGTGGTGATGAGCGTTAGTGCCCTCTGCAGCCCTCCGTCCCTCACTCTCCCTTCTGACCCGGCATGGAAGGGTCTCTAGGGTAACTCCTGGGGCTAAATTGCTGCATAGATGACCCTTGAGTAGAAGGAACCCAGTGTCTTCTCTGGAGAAGTTTACAGGTTGGTACAAAAAAAGCAAACCAACCCACAACTCAGTTAATTAGTTAAACACATAACGGATCTATGTAATCATACAATCATCCATTCATTCATTTCTTTAGGATCCAGACACTGTTCTGGGGTTCAGGATACAGTCTTTAGGGAATTGACATTAACAGATTAACCATCATAACTCACATTCATCAGGCACTTTGTAATTAAAAAATAACTTTCATGATAATTTCTTAAATCTGGCCCTCACAAGGGCTTGTGAGGTAAATGTCATCTGTTCATTTTGCAGATGAGGAAACTGAGTTCAGACTGTTGAGTGATTCACTCCAAGTGATTCAAACTCACCTTGGATTCAAATCTGATACTGCTCTCCCGTCTATAGTTTTCCTACTAAGCTATTTGTTTAATAACTTATTTACTCTTTCATTTATTCAACAAGGCTGGCCAATGAGACAGAGTAGAGATCTGTTGGGAGAAACTTAGTACAAGTTTTTTGCTCCTTGAAAGAAAGCAATAGTGGCATGCGTCAATACCTCTCTCCTCCCCTCATATTTGCTTCTAGTCTTCAACTTCAGGTGTGATGTCTGGACCTATAGCAGCTACCTTGCAACTCTGAGGCAATAAACAAGAGAATTAAAAGTCAATAAGCTGAGAATGGCAGAGAAGAAAGATCAAGAGAGCCTGGATTCTTTATGATGCTTTTGAGTTGCTACATTAACCCTAAACTGTTCCCTCCAGACTTCTTGTTATGGGAGACAATTAAAGTTCCCTACCTCTCGAACTAACATTGGGTATTCTGTTACTTGCAGCCCAACACATTTATAACTGATCCAAACTCCTAGAATTCAAGTGCTGGAAGTAAGCTCATCCTGGCCATCTGTTTCATTGGCCATTAAAATCCCTGCTCCACCCCTTAACACTATGGGACCTTGGGCAAGTTTCTAGTACTCTATGTGCCTCAGTTTCTTTGTATGTATGATGTTGGTAATAACAGTAGTTCCTGCCTAAAGTTGGTAGGATTAGATAGTTTAATACGTGGAAAACATTTAGACTATCTCGGTAGTCGACTAGGAATAGACAAAAACATCCTCACTTGATAAAGTGCATCTACAAAGAACCAACAGCTAACGCCATACCTAATGGAGAAAGAACAAACGAATGCTTTCCTTTGAAGATCAGGAAAAAGCCAAGGGTGACCATTCTCACCACTTCTATTGTAGAATAGATTTCAGCTAGTACAATAAAGTGAGGAAAAGAAGTAAAACTGTCTTTATTCTCAGAAAACATGATCATCTATGTAGAAAAGTCTATGGAATCTACATAAAAGCTAGTAAGTGAGTGTGGCAAGTTTTCAGGTTATAAGATGAATATACACCAGTGTATTGCATTTCTTCATACTAGTAATAAACAATTGAAAATTGAAATTTTAAAAGAATAACATCAGAAGGCAGAAAATCTTTTCTATAAAGAGCCAGATAGCAAAATTTTTAGGCTTGTGGCCTATATACAGTCTCTGTCACAGCTACTCAACTCTGCTGTTTGAGGGCAAAAGAGGCTATGAATCATATTAATAAATGGGCATGTGGCTGTGTTCTAATAAAACTTTATTTACAAAAACAAGCAGTGGGCCATATTTGGCCAATTGGCCATAGTTTTCCAATCCATGCCACATACAATAACAAATATAATTTGTTATAATTTTTTAGGGATACTTTGAAAAAACATGTGTCAGACCTATATGTTTAAAGGTACAAAATATTGTTAAGGGAAACTGAAGAAGACATAAACAAATGGAATGATATACTGTATTCATGAACTGGAACACTCAATATTATCAAGATGTCTGTTTTCTCCAAATTGATTAATAGATTCAGCACAGTCCCAGTCAAAAGTTCCAGGAGGCATTTCTGGTAGATGGTGACAAGCTGTTTCTAAAATTCATATGGAATTGCAAAGGATCTAGACTAGCCAAAAACTTTAAAAAAAAACAAAGTTGAAGGACCTATATTACTTGATTTCAAGAATATTATAAAGATGTAGTAATAAGACAGTGTGCTATTGGCAAAAAATAGATAAATGGGTGAAACAAACAAACAAACAAACAAAAACTAATATAGAATATAAAGTCCAGAAATAGACTGTTAAAAGCTGAAAGTTTGTGTCCCACCCAAATTTGTATGTTGACATCTTTACTCTCAATATACTGGAATTTGGAGGTGGGTGTTTGGGAAGTAATTTAGCTATTAGGCCGTGAGGGTGGGGTCCTCATGGTGGGATTAATGCCCTCGTAGGAAGAGGAAGACAGAGACCTCCTTCTCCACGTGCATGCCCCGAGCAAAGGTCATTCGAGTTCACAGAGAGAAGGTGGCTAAGGTAAGCCAGGACGTGGGCCCTCACAAGTCTCTGAATCTGCTGGCACCTTGATCATATAATTCCCAGCCTCCAGAAATTCAGGAAATAAATATCTGTTGTTTAAGCCACCCAATCTATGTTATTTTGTTATAGCAACACAAACTGACTGAGATGCAGACCTACCCATACTACCCACATATGGTCAACTGATATTCAACACAAGTGTAAAGGTAATTCAGTCTCACTGCATGGTGCTGGAAAACCTGGTTATCCTGATGCAAAAAGTGAGCCTCAATCTATACCTTGTACCTTATAGAAAACTTAATGTGAATTGGATCATAGACTTAAATGTAAACCCAAAAATGCTAAAACTACTAGAAGAAAGCATCATGGAAAATCTTTGTGGCCTTGATTTAGATTAGACAAAGATTTCTTAGATACAACACCAAAAGCACAGCGCATAAAAGAATAAATTGATGAATTGTACATTAACAACTTCTGTTCTTCAAAACTGCTAAGACACTGTTAAGAGATTGAAAAGATTAAGAGATTAAGAGAAAATATTTGTAAATCACAGATTAGTAAGGGTCTTGTATTCATGGTATATAAAGAACTCTTGAAATTCAAAAATAAAATAACTTAAAATTGGGCAAAATATTTGAATAGACACTTCAACAAAGATCATATTCAGATTGAAAATAAACATATTAAAAGATGGTCCCCATTATTAATCATTAAAGAAATGCAAATTAAAATTACAATGAGATACTTCTTTTTTTTTTTTTGAGACAGAGTCTCACTCTGTTGCCCCGGCTGGAGTGCCGTGGCATCAGCCTAGCTCACAGCAACCTCAAACTCCCGGGCTCAAGCAATCCTCCTGCCTCAGCCTCCTGAGTAGCTGGGACTACAGGCATGTGACACCATGCCCAGCTAATTTTTTCTATTTTTAGTAGAGACAGGGTCTCACTCTTCCTCAGGCTGGTCTCAAACTCCTGAGCTCAAATGATCCGCCTGCCTTGGCCTCCCAGAGTGCTAGGATTACAGGCATGAGCCACCATGCCCTGCCAAGATACTTCTACATACCAACTAGATGGCTAAAATTAAAAAGACAGACCATACCAAGTGTTGGCGAGGATGTAAAGTAACTGGTACTCTCATATTCTGCTGGTAGGAACATGAAACAGCACAGCAACTCCAGAAACAGATGAAAAAGTTTAATATACAACTACCATATTACTCATTCTACCTCTAGGTATACCCAAGAGGAATACAGGTATATGTCCACACAAAGACTTGTACAGGAATACTCATAGTAGCTTTCTTTCTAATAGTCAGAAACTAGAAACAGCCTAAATGTCTGCCGGCAGGAGAAAGCATAAACAAAGTGTGGTACATCCATACAATGGAATACTGCTTAGCATCAAAACATCATGAACAATTGATACATACAACTGGAATTAATCTCAAAAGCATTGTTGGTGTGGGTTGAATATTTGTCCCCTCCAAACCCATGTTGAAACTTAATCCCCAATGTGGCAGTATTGAGAGGTGGGGCATTAAGAAGAGATTGGGTCATGAGGACTCTGCCCACATGAATGGATTAATCCATTCATGAGTTAATGGGTTCATGGGTGATCCTGGGAGTGGGACTGGTGACTTTTTAAGAGGAGGAAGAGAGACCCAAGTGTGCCGGCTCAGCCCCTCACCATGTGATGCCCTGAGCTGCATCGGGACTCTGCAGAGAGTCCCCACCAGCAAGAAGGCTCTCACCAGATGCAGCCCCTGGTCTTTGGGCTTCTTGGCCTCCATAGCTGTAATAAACAAATTCCTTTTCTTTATAAATTTGCCAGTTTCAGGCATTCTGTTATAAGCATCAGAAAACAGACTAAGACAACTATGCTAAATTAAATAAACCAGGTTAAAAGAGTGTATATGTGTGATTTCATTGATGCAGAATTCTAGAAAATGCATATAGAGGTATAGTGGCAAAAAACAGATCAGTGTTTGGCTGAGTGGGGGTGGGAAGGACAGGAAGGAAAGAGAACAAATAGGCCAAGGAAAGCAGGGGTCATGTACTTGTCCATTCTCTCGGTGGTGGTGATAATGGAATATGCCAGATGTATCAAACTGTACACTTGAAATAAGTGTAATTTCTTATTCCAGTTATACCTCAATAAAGGTATAAGACAAAATTGGAACAATGCTAAGCTCAGTAAATGGCAGTGACCACTGATATTTTCCCACTGTGATCACTGAAGCCCAGAGAGAATGTGACTGCATTCTACATCCATCCCATTCATTCACCCATTCATCCTTTTATGCACTTTCCCCCTCCCTATGACTATTTCTTGTGCACATACTCTGTCCTTGGCCCCTCTGGAAGTCACAGTGTCACAAGTTAATGATCCTAAATGAGAGTGACTCTTAGCGTTTCTGGGTCTCGGTGGCCTTGCATGGGAAACACACAGCTTGGGTTAGTGGAAGAGAATACTGGGGGCCTGTTGGCTGTCACATGCAGTCCCCACCTTTCCCCTGCTCTGCTTGAGATCTCCAGGGCTGACTCCCACAGCCTGCAACTGCCAGACTCCAGGTCAGCTGGATTTCAGCTGGGTTCAACTAATGGAAGTTTCCAGAAGGGAGCTGAAGGGAAGATTCAGGGAGGAGAGGTGGTGCAGGGTATGCCTTGCTGCATACTAGAAGCAGCCACCCCTCCTGCATGGCTCAGCTGCCATCCGTGGCTCAGCCCCTAGTGCCCCAGCCTCCCAGCACTGTACCCCTTGGCCTCTGCGGCCTGGGCGCTGGTGTCTCTGGCCGCCGCGGTCGGTACGTCACTGCACATGTTCACTGCCTCGTCACGTCTGGAAGCAGCTTCTACTTTCCTGGTTAAACCCTTGATTGATACAAATCATTTCTAAGGTTTCTTCCAGATTTAAAAAAAATCCAAGAATTTGACAGTGGAATTTCAAGCCTGGAGGCAGGTGGGGGAGGCTTTTGGGGGTTTAGAGGGGCTCCTGGAGGCCTCTGCAAGCTTGACAGCTGCATTCACCCAGGCAGGGCCCATGGGAGGGTGTGCCAGGGGACTGAATCCAGCCCTCTGTCCAAAGTCCAGGGAAGCATTTGGCAGAAAGCTTAGATGTGTTTCCATAAAGAGCCCAAAACAGATGAAAGTGGTGTGGCCACACCTGTTTTGTCATCTCAACTAAAGTGATCCCAAGCTGCTTTGGAAGGACATATTGGGTCCCTGAGACACTGCTGTCCAGCATCAGCTTGGAATTTCAAGTGGAACAGGTGCTGTGCCTTTGTGCGCAGCCTTTGTGTGTGCCTTTGTGTGTACGTCTGCACACGTGTGTGCATCCTCAAGTATAGGAATCCCATTGTTCCTATTTAATTTCTTCTGAATCTGAGATGCCCAAATCCGAATGCGCATGGAATGTTTTGCTATTACTAAATCCTCTTATGAGTGATGCTGCCTTAAAACTGAGGAAATACAGGCCCCTCCCCGAGAACACCACTCTGGTTAATGTCCTCCCAGGAAGATGCCTCCTGGTTTTTAATACCCAAATTTTATAGACTATACATCATAGAACTTCATTTTTTGGCCAGTGTTTACATAAGAAAAAAATTATATTTATGTCCAAACAACTCAACATAACATTTTCCCTAAATAAAATGATGAGTAAGAAAAGTCTCCAATTACATTCCAAATAAAATCCATAGACTGTCAGAATCACGTATACATATGTCAACAAAAGGGGTGTGTATTTCAGATGAGGTTGGCACTAAAAGAGGCCTTGCAGATTCTTTCCAGTGTGAGCCGTTTTGTGCTGTCTTGTGCTTGTCCATAGCACAATTCAAAGTGTGCTCTTGCTTTTGCCTGATGTTGAGCAATGTGACCCCTCAAGAGTTGAAAATTGTGGCAAGAGAAGTCATTATGGTGGAAGAAAAGAGCCTACCACAAAAGATGTATATCAGCCAGCTATTGCTGTGTAACAAATTGTCCCCAAATCTCAGTGACTTAAAATAACAATCATGTATCTGCTGGGTTGGCTGAGTGAGGCTCAGAACAGCTGGATGTTCTGGGAGAGAGAGCATTTACTGAGACGGGGAAGACAATGAGAATGGCAGGTTTGGAGTGGGGGGGCGGAGAGCCTCAGTGACAAGTCAGGTCTGAGAGAGCTAGCAGGCATCCAGATAAAGGTGTCGAGCAGGAAGGTGGACAGCTGAGCCTGGGCCTCAGGGGAGAGAGCAGGTCTGGAGATGGGAGCTCCTGCTGGTACTCAAAGCCACCAGGCGGGATGAAGTGGACAGGAAGAGAAGACATCTGAGCACAACCAAGACCAGGAGGATGCGGCGCAGTGCGGGTGTGTGAGCTCGCCAAGCGTCACCCCACTGCTGAGGACTGAGCGGCAGGAATCAGTGCTGCCTTGACTGGTCTCAAAATGGCGGCCAAAGGCTGTAAAACAGCCCGGACAAGTGTTCTGTCAAAGTGCACCGTGTTTTTCAGAGAGTCTGAGTCAGTGACTGACATTTAAAAATTGAACGATTTCACCAAAAAAGTCTTGATTTTCAGCTTCTCTCGACAAATTAGAGACTCTGAGTATATTGGGCCCATTTTCCTGCCTGGCAACACTGAACCATTGCTGAGAACGGTTGCCCTGGAGACAGGCCTGGGCTCGCAGTGCCCGGCAGTCCCGGCCTCTCCCTCTTGCTGCACACCCGCCCGCTGTGTTCACGTGTGTTTCCCGCCTCGCCCCTGTGGGCCCTGAGTCTGTACGTCCCAAGCTTGGCCTGTGGACATTCTCCACGTATCCACGCCTTGTGGCTCCTGGACTCCTGACCTCAGAGAAGACTTGGGGCTTCTGGAACCTGCCCATCCATAGCCTCGGAGGCTGTGGGGAGTCGGAGCCTCCCACACCCCCACAACCTGCCCCTGCCCCTGCGGCGCGGCTGCCACCGCAGAAGGGGAGTGCGGCCATGGGAAGCAGGCAGCCTGCCTTCCTGGCTACAGATGGCTACAGCGGGGCCAGGCCCAGGGTTCATGTTACGGACTAAACTCAGCCAAAGGCCTCTAAGAAACGGAGGAGCCGTGAGCAGGTGGGAGAAGGTCCTCCGCACGGCGTCCAGGCCCGCGCAGGCCCTGCCAGCCCCCTACCCCCCGCTCGCCTGCCTTGGGCAGCACAGTGCGCGGCCACCGCAGCAGGGAAACAGCAAAGCAAACCATTTCTCCTGTGCTCTGTCCTCAAGGCCCAGAGGAATTTTCAGCGGCTCCGGGCTGGTGTGCTTGGCATAATCCACACACTAAACACAAAACAGGGCTGAGCAGCCGCAGCCACAGACCCTGCGCTGGGTCCCGGGCCTGGAGTGTCGGCAAGAGCGGAAGCCGCCCAGCTTGTGTGGAGACATGAGGAGCACCCTGCAGGACACTGGACAGAGGAGGGGACACAGCCTCTCGGGAACAGACCCAAGGAGACCACGTCACAGCGCTGCCGACACAGGCAAGTCACTTTGCTTTCCTGGACCTCACTTTTCTTATCTCCGAAATGGACGAGAGATTGCAGTTGATGATACCCCTGAATTACAATGACTAAAGGAAGTTTTTTTCGAGAGAATCCCCACCTTGGCCCCCAACGCAGCCCTATGAAACAGCAGGGAGTCTTTGGGGGGACTTGGCACCAGATGGGATGACACTGAGTGCTGCCTTGGCTACTTGTGGGCTGTGTGGCTTTGGACAAGTAACTTGACTTCTCTGTGCCTCAGTTTTCTCCTCTGCAGAATGGGGGTGGTCATAGCCCCTACCTTACAGAGTGGCAGTGTAGATTGATAAAAATGCTAAGAACATGGGTGTGGCTGCGTCCCAGGCTCCACCCTACGTGCTCTGCGCAGTTTGCGGAGTGAAAACCTGCGGGTGCTCAGCACAGCACTGGCGGGCCGCATGTGCCCAGTACATGTGGCCATTGCACTGGGATCAATAGTGCCCCCAGAATTCCTGTCCACCTGGAGCTCAGAATGTGACCTTATTTAGAAATAGGGTCTTCGCAGATGTGATGAGTTAAGATGAGGTCGTGCAGGGTCGGGGTGGGCCCTAAGTCCAGTGACTGCTGTCTTCAAAAGGCGGCCACATGGAGATGCGGAGACACAGCTGGAAGGAGGCCATAGGAAGGCAGGGGCAGGGATTGTGGCAATGCTGCCGCAAGCCGAGGGTGCCAGGAGCCACTGGAAGCTGAAAGGGGCAAGGAAGATTCTCCCATAGAACCTTCAGAGAGAGCAGTGCCCCACTGAAACCTTAATTCAAACTTTTGGCCTCCAGAACTGTGAGAGAATAGATTTCAATTGCTTTCAGCCACCCAGTGTCTGGTGTTCTGTTATAGCATCCCTAGGAAACAGACACCGCCACGTTCATCACTTACGGCGAAAGTGGCAGGCGAGGGGGTTGGTGAGGTGAACATAAACGCAGAACTTACAATTTGCCAGGTACTGGAAGCTTTAAAAAAAGTGGAAGGGGAAGAGGAAGGGAATTGCTACTCTTTGAGTGTCTCTGAAGCACCCGGCTTTTCACTAGATGCAATTTTACCCCTGTTACCTGTGAGGAAGTCAGGGCTCAGAAAGGTTAAGCAACTCCCCCCTGGTCACACAGCGAAGGGAAGAGAGGTGGTTTCAGACCCTGCCCTGATAACTGCAGTAGCCCTGCACTCCCCTCTGCCCTGCTGTACAGAGACCAGTCCGGGCTTTGAATTCCCAGTGCTAGCCCAGCAAATATTGGCTGACGAAGAACAAATGAATGAATGCTCTGACTTCCTTAATAGCACTCGCCTTCTACGTCTCCAGTTTACCCCACTGCTCCATTCTGAATTGTATTCCCAGATTTCAATCTCACGATTATACCCCTGGGAGACAGCAAAGGGATTTTCTTCCCAAATCCACTATCCCAGGTTGCGGCAGCTCTGGCTGCGGCTGCTTGGGTTTCCCATTGCAGGCTGACTGCAGCCTCTGATGCGGCACCTTCAAGATCTGCCCAGCACGGCCGCGACGCCCAGGCGCCTCCCAGACAGTGCCCACTCAGGGGCTGTGACAGCTGGCTGTTCTCGCCCCGTGTTGCTGCCCCTGTTGTTTTCAAGTTTTTCCTGTTTAGAACTGGGATCTTTTAAAAAATTGTAAATAGATTCTTATACAGAGTTCTGGTAAATAAAAACTATATGAATGGTGTTTTATTATTAATAGTCCACAATGACATTTACTTATAAAGCCATACAATGAGGACAATGGACTGGGTTTGAACACAAATGTTTAAAATAAGAAGTTATGTCTGAGAATTGTTCTCTTTGCCCCCATAGCTAATTTATTTCTGGTTTATGAAGTTTGTTTGGAATTGAAAATATAGTAATTCTTATACACAAAGATAAATAGTTGCAAATGGTTATACTTTCCTAACTGCTTGTCTGGCTGTCTCAGGTAATGCATTGGTTAAATAGAGAGGAAAGGAGAGATTTTTGTGTGTGTGTGCTTTTCTTGGGTCTGAATGAAACCTAGTTAGCCTGGCAGTCTGAGTTATAACAGATTTGTGGTGGCCTCCAGTGTGGTAAAATCTGGTTCTCCATCCATTCGAGTATGTGTTATTTTTCATTTTTATAAGCATTTAGAATTGTCTTAAAAATTTGAAATATGAAATAAACATATGAAAAATTCCTAAAAAGGAATTTAAAATCACTGTATGAGATTTTACTAGGGTCCTGCCCAGCTCAGAAATGCTGTGGCAAAGAGACTCAGTTATTTATTACCACAATAATGCTGTGTAACAAGCCATGCCAACCCTCAGTGGCTTCAAATAGGTAAGCATTTCCTCCTCTTGTGAGTGGGCTGGTGATTTAGGCTGGGCTCAGCTGGGTGGTTCTTCTAATCTCAGCTGAGACAGCAGGAGAGATGGGGCTGCTCCACCTGTCTCATCCTCCAGCAGGCTGACCCACATGTGCTCTCATGGCCAAGACTGAGGGTCAAAAGCAGAAGAGAAACACATTTGCACTTTTTCTAGCTTGTGCTTGTGTCACATTCACTCTCATCCCTTCAGCCAAAGCAAGGCATGTGGATGAACTCAGACCTAGGAGTGCAGAGACAGAATCAGATTCTTCTGTGAAAGAGCTGCAAAGGATGGGGGAAGAGGTGGGAAATCAGTGCCATCAGTGCAGCCCTCTACCATGCTCCCCTGCCCTAGCCTTGCCTCAGCTCATTCACAGAGGGTAGTTTGACCAACCCTTCCAGGGGCTTAGGGGATAGTGGGTATATTAGTTTGCTGGGGCTTTCAAAACAAAATATTACAGACTGGGTGGCTTAAATAATAGAAATTTATTTTCTCATAATTCTGGAGGGTAGAAGTCCAAAATCAAGGTGTCAGCAGGGTGGGTTTCTTCTGAGGCTTCTCTCCTTGGCTTATAGACGGCCACCTCCTTCCTGTCCTCACACTGTCTTCCCCCTGTGTCTGTCTGTGTTCTAATCACCAATGTTTATAAGAACAGACATATTGGGTTAGGACCCACCTTAATAACCCCATTTTAACTTAACTACTTCTTTAAGGGCTTCATCTCTAAATATGGTCATATTCTGAGGTTCTGGGGGTTTAGGACTTCAACATATAAATTTTGGAGCAGACATAATTCATCCCATGACAGTGGGGAAGAGACTTTTTCTCTTCTCCCCACCCTTTACGGTAAGGTTAGCCTCGTGGCTGGGCTTTTACACTATGAAAGATGTGGGCCCCACCACCTCTCTCTGAGTCTCTTGCTCTCTGAGAATGGCTGTCTTTGGCCAGAGTGAATTCATCGCGCACTTCCTGTCTCCTGAAAGGAAGCCTCCTTTGGGGCCTTCCCATCCAGGAGAGGAGGGAGGTCTCTCCAGCTTCCTAGCCTGTGACACGTGGATAAGACCAAGCTGCCGGAGAGGAAGCAGAGACCACAGCTCCTTCAGGCTTCAGATGAAAGCTTTTGTCCTCCATGCAGCCCAGGTTACTAGATGTCTTGCACTTTGGTTCACAAGGTTCATACCTCAGGAAGTTGGCTCAGTTCTTTGTGTATCTCCTACTTGGTAGGCAGAAAGGGTGGCTGATGGCATACTCTAGTTTGTAACAGTCCCATGATCATCCTTGGGAAGGAGGCCTCTGGACAGGTGTCTCAGGTGCTTCTAACTTGGCCAGAGAGGCAAAGGCCCCCTTTTCTGAGCCGCAGATGCTCTCTCTTCTGATGGTGGCTGCGTGGTCAGGACACTGGCTGACACCGCCTCATACTCCCACCAGCCCCTGACGCTGCCCGGGCTGGGGTGGGCAGTGTTGGCAGAGCTGTGGGGAACACTGGCATGGAGCCATGTTTTGTAAAAGATGTGATCTTCTCTTACTAAGGCCATGACGTAAGGGAAGGGCGGGAGGAAAACAGTAATGGCTGAAATTCTTCCGGAGCGCTTAGCATCATTTTAAGGCTAAGGCAAAAACTGGAGACACCCGCAGGATGACTACCAGGGCTCTGGCAGTAACCGTGTCCATGCAACGTGGCTCCTTGCAGGCCCCATCCCCCGTGGGCCTGGCTGAATGCTCAGTGCTCCAAAACCTGACATATCTCTTTAGCAAGTTTGTTGGAGCAATGCTTAGGAGTGGGATGGGGGTAGGAGTGGGAAGTAGGATGTTGGGACAGGAGGGTTTAATTGACTTATTTATATTCTATTATTTTTAGATGCCTGGCTCACATAAAAAAGGACTTGAGACATTGTTTTAAGATAAACTTAATGCAATAAGAAAGGAAACAAAATTGAGGGCATTTGGGTGCAATAGGAAAATAGAGGTAGGAAAATAACATGGCACCAAAGCTAAGATCAGTCTTCTTAGGGGACCGATCTTAGCTTAGTACACACCGAGGAAAGTGTACCATAGGCGGTGTGTACTTGCCACAGGCAAATTGCAAGGAATGACTCTGTGCTTCCTTGTGGCCAAAGCAAAGAGGTAAACATGACCAGGTGCAAGATTCATAGGGTCTATAAGACAAAAATAAGCATTTGCTCAAAGGATGCTCCCCTGTTTCTGGTACAGAGGAGACCTGTGAAGACATTTTTCCCATAAGTCCTCAGAAAGGAGCCTCTCTGGCTGAGCTCTGTGGAGCTGGGAAGTCAGGCCTGTTCCTTCTCTTGCATGAGGCCAGCGGAAGTGGGAGGACCACACAGAGCACGGGAGCAAAGAGAAGCAAAGATGTCCCATGTCGTCAACCACCCAGACACAGAGTCTGCCCTGTCATGGGGGTCGCCCTGGCTTAAGCATGGCTTCCAGACCATTTCTTCAAACTTGAGCAAATGTTCAAGCCAGAGGAGGAGGAGGGCAGCTGCCAGGGAGGAAGGAACAGGTCAGGGGGTCTCTGGGTCTAGGTGGGAATTCCCTGTGAGTCTGGGGTTTTCTTCCTTGGGGGGAGAGGTGAGTTTGTTCTAAGTTTGGGATGAGATATTTACTGGATACTCAGGCTGTTGGAGCCATTTCCTCTCCTCAGTGAGTACAGCACAGCATCTGTGGGGATATGTTCCAAGGCCCCCAGCGGATGCCTGAAACTACATGTAGTACAGTATATATATACTGTGCACAAATTTCATTTTCTTTTTACAATTTCACAGATAGAAGATTCATTCTTACCATAGATCTTACAACCTCAGCATAGAACTTTTTTCTTTCCTCATTAAGTCAAGAAATCCCACCTTTCCACTTGAAGGAAGCACTCTGTGGTGGCTCTTTGGCGTATCCAAACTGCCAGCATCTCTACTCTTGTGCTTTGGGCCATTAAGAAGTAATGTAAGGGTGACTTGAACACAAGCACTGTGATACCGCAGCATCCGCTCTAATCACAGAGGCAGCTACTAAATGACTAAAGGCAGGTAGTGTAGACACTTGTACACCATGATTCAGGTCCTGGGCAGGATAGCACAAGATTTCATCACACTGCTCAGAATAGCATGCAATTTAAAGCTGATGAATGGAATTTTTTATTTCTGGAATCTTTCATTTAATATTTTCAAACCACGATTGACTGCAAGTAACTAAAAGCAGAAAGCAAAAGGCAGATAAGGGAGGACTACTGAACATGGAGCCCATGCGTTCCAGTCCCCTTGTGGTCCTGTGGGGCCACGTGACTGGTTCTGGCCAATGGAGCATGAGTGGAAGAAAGCCACACCCTTCCCAAGCCACCCTCCTCCCAGCCAGGGTGGGCATGGCCAATTGCCACCCACCTGCTGTGCTCTTACTCAACCCAGGTGGCCCAGCAACGTGGACACTTGGAGTTGCCCATGCAGAGAGGCCCACTGTCTGAGTTCCCATGTCATGGCTCAAAAGGGTTGCTTGTAGAGCCACCAGGCTGGGCTGACTTTGTGCCTTTAAGATTTAAGGCTTAGTTTGTTACTGGCACAGATATCAAGGGGACAAGGCAGACAGCATAGTAAATCTTAGGGCACTCCACTGCCATGGGGACTAAATAAGAGCTCTGGCGTGCTCTGGAGCCTGTCACCTACTGGCTCCACCAGTGAAAGGGGATAATCGTCACCGTACCTTGGGACAGTTGGGAGGATTCCCTGAAATAGGTGTAATGCTCCTCCTGCCTCCTGAGCATTTCTTTTTACACATGTTAGTTCTATCATGTATGTAAGGTGCCTAGCATGGTGCCTGCCGCATGATAAGGCTGCACAACTGCCGGCTGCCTTCCCCCACCCCAGCACCTCTCCACCCTTCCCCCACTGAGTAACCTCACTCTGCACAGAGGGGAAGAGCCAAAGATTAACAATAAATAAAGCTATCCCAAGACAGGGGTGTTGGGTGCTAAGTGCCTGGCAGTGAAGCTCATGGAAGAGAGGGAGACCTCACTGTGAATGGGCCCCAGGCCTTGTCAGGCTGCACTGACCTACTGTGTGGCCTTGGGTAAGTCACCCAACCTCTCTGTGCATCAGCCATCTCAACTGAGGACTAACGACTGTGCTGGAGGAGTGTGTGCTGTCAGCTTGGCTCTATAGCTCCGTTCTGTGGACGGGAAGTGCATTTCCCAGATCTCCCTCTGCTCTGCAGTCCTGCGTTAGAGCTGTCCAGGAGAGAAGCTCCAGGGAGATGTGGGAGGTAGAACGGAACCTGAGGCCACAGATTTGGAGGTGTATGGTGGGCCCCGCTGGCCCTGCTGTCCTGCTCTCTACTCCATCTCGTTGTCCCAGGTGACAGCCCTGCCGACCAGGTGCTGGGCTGCGGGCCCTCGAAGGGAGCAGCTCCCAGAGGAGCCGGGTTCCCCGGTGCTGTGCCCCGTCTGCATCCTGCTCCAGAAGCTTGCGGCTTGGATGTTCCTGCAAGCTGAGGCCTGCCCGGCCCTGCCAGTGCTGGGCCAGGGTGGCGAGGCACTGAGTGACGTCTTCCTGCCTCCGGCAGGCACAGCCCACGACACTCTTGGGGGTCACCACTGCACAGTCCTTTATTATAAAATAAAGGTAAATATCAAACGTCTGCTTAGCATTCCATTGACTAGATGACCCTTAGTTTATCTCACTGGTCCCCAGTGGTTGGACATTTATGTTACTTCCAATCCTCTAATAAAATTAACACCATGGGGGATGCTTTTGTTCCTACTCTTTATCCAAATATCTGGTTATTTCTGTAACATGGATTCCTAGAAGTGGACTCCTGAAATCAAAATTATTTAAGACTCATTGTATGCATAGTCGAGTCCCTGCTAGACATGAGCCTTTGTCACTGGGATGCAGAAATGAGGCCCAGAGAGGGCGCCCTGTGACCTGCCGCAGCCATGAAGCAAGTGTGGGCAGAGCAGGCAGGACCTCGGCCAGCCAGTGTCAGCAAGAGAGCCCAGGATTTTGCAGGCCCTGGGTTCTGACAGCATTCAGGGTGGGTGGGATGTGGGCAGGGGAGAGTGCCGGGAGAAGACAGGGCCTCATGCTGTGGGGACTAAGGACTCCCAGGGCATCGTCTGAGCCAGCCATTTCCAACATTAGCTTTGGCTCCAGAACCAGGTGCCTGTGTGCGTGCGTGTGTGCGTGTGTGCGTATGTGTATAGATCAGTTCACCTATTCAAAAGAAGGGTAAACAAGCAGATTTGGGCAAAGGATCTTTGTCAGGGAAGGGTTGGAAATCACTCCTAGGCATTGCTCTGTTTATGGGGGTGGGACCTGAAGGCCTCCCCACCCCTGCCCTCGCCACAAGGTCCCTGCAGCCCCACCTGGAATGGTCATGATGTATCCTTTCTTCTGCTCCCCGAAGCTGTCTCGGAACCCTGTTCTCGGCCGGGCCCACCCTGATGCAAGGCTCGAGGGGCCTGGAGCAGAGGGGACAGACACCCAAAGCAGCTCGGCACAGCCTGGGTCGGGCCGGCTTCTCCCTCTCCATTAAAGCAGCCTCAGCCCAAAGACAGATGACCGTCGCGCATCATGGTCCCGTGAGCGTGACGCAGTGCGGCAGGCGTCCCTCCTGGACTGCGCTCTCCCTGCGACCCTGCCCTCCTGTTTTTGGAGACACGTCCCGCCTGGGTCTGCTCCTCCTGCCCCCAAATCACTTTGGGGGTCTCAGGCCACTCCCAAGGGCTCATTCTGGGTGCACCAACTGAACAGCAGCCTCTGATCCCATCTGCGGGTGAGGGAGAGGAGAAAACAACCAACGTCACTTGTGCGGAGAAAACCAGGACACGGTGGATTCCCAGAGGCCGTATTTTATTTGCACAGTTTCCTTCAAGTCTGTGGCCCAAGCAGGCAAGGAGTAATATATTAGCTCCGCTGGTTTAACTGGACAGCAGCATGAGCTTGTAATAAGGATGTGGTAATACACCACGAGAATCTGTAGGCTCATAAAATTTGACCTTATAAATCTCCAAGTGTATCAATTCCACACAGCAGCCACTCCCTGCAGTGGAAGTCGCAGACTTATAAAGTGGCCGTTGATAACAGAATGATTTACCTGCACCCCACTCCCCTTCTTTAAAACTCTCCAAGACAGACTAATCAGGGCACATTAATAATTCCTTTTTTAAACAGGAATAGTACATCAAAACACATAAGACCGAATCTGGTCTCTAGGATCAGGGAGTAGGGTCTCAAGAGGTTAAACAAGCTCATTAACAATTAGAATAAAGTGCTCCCTGAGCAGCTTCCTCTCTCCTCCCCCTGCCTGTCTTCAGCCTCTTTGGGGCCCCACTGTCTGGCCCTCTACATCAGAGTTTGGCAAATTTTTTCTGGGCCAGACAGTAAATATTTCAGGCTTCTTGGGCTGTTTGGTTTCTGGTTTCTGTCCTAACTACCAACTCTGCTGTCGTAGGGTGAAAACAGGCACAGACAATATGTACACTAATGGGTGTGGCCATGTTCCGATAAAACTTTATTTACAAGAATAAGTAGGTGGGATTTGGCCTTCAGATCAAGTTTAGTAACCTCTGCTCTAAATCGTGCATCTTCCTCTTTGAGTGGCAATGTGCCCTTTTAATGGTGAGGGGTCAGTTGCAGAATTTGGGGTTGCTCTTGGGATTGCCAGCAAAGGCTATTAAGCCCCAAGAGTGTGCCAGACAGTTTTCCATGCATCTCATTTGACTCTGAGAGAGAGGTATCAGAAAACTGAGACCCAGAGAAGTTCAGTGGTTTCCGGAAGTCACATCGTTACTAGGGTCCAGATACGATTTGAACCAGCAGCTCTGGGTTCATGTGCTCAGGAGAAGGGCAGGGAAGTGTAAGAGCAGTCACCACATGCTAGGCACAATGACATCATTTCACTGGCCTCAGAACAACATGCTTGGCATGCGTTAGGACTGCTGTTTTTGAGTTGCCTGAGTCCTCACTCCTAGCTGTGTGGTCTTGGGCAAGTTTGTAAACCTCTCTGACCCTCATCTGCAAAAAGATGTGAAAGAGCAGGATTGTCACAAGGATTAAATAAAACATGTGGAAAACTTCTTGGGAGGCTCTACAATGCTGAGTAAATGTTAGTTTATCTAATTTTCTTGAAGAATCCAGACAAATGACTTGACAGACTTCGTTTCTGAATGAAAAGGCTCTATGTTGGCATCTCCTCCCTGTAGTCCGATTTTGGCACGAGTCCCCCAGAGGTGGAGCTGAACGTGAGTCTGATTATGGCCCCAGCCCTCGCCTGAAGGTGGACGTGAGTGAGCTTTGCTGGCCTCACTGGCCCCAAAGGGGAGGACTTTGAACCACTGGGGCAGACAGGCCCTTTGGAGGAGGCGCAGCGGCAGGGGTTCCACTCAGGGAAGCGCTTCCCTGTCTGGGCAGATGGCCTGCAGGGACGGGGCTTGGCTGATCTGGTTTCAACTAATTCTATTAAACAAAAAGTTCTGTAGAGCAGACTCCTTTGAGAGCCTCGTCCACATGGTGATTTAATCGAGTAAATTAAAACATTGCTGCTTTCTGTCCGAGTTGCTGCTTTCTGCAGTGGCCTTGTAGGGAACTTGTCAGGGGAGGAGAGGATGGAGACAGAGGCGGGGCTTGAAGGGGGTGACAAGGAGGGGGCAGGAAGAGGGCCTCCACTCACTGAGGATTAGGATGGCAGAGCTCACAGGATGCTTGTGAACCATCACAGTCCACCCCTCGTGATGCAAATGGGGAAACTGAGGCCCAGAGAGGGGACACCCAGGAATGTGGTGCCAGCCGAGAGGGAGGCTGAGACAGGAGACCTGAGCACGTGGCAGGATCTGAGCAAAGCCAACCCCAGGCACCTTTCTGTCCCTGGGGCCCTGGCACTCCTGGGAGCCTCAGGAGGTCCACATGCTGGGACACGGAGTTTGTTTTTTCCTTTTGATTCAACAAGGAGTTTGGATTCTCTGCTGACCCCTCTACAACAGCTCTGCCCAGGGATGTTCAGGGCCTGTGCCCCCAGCAAGCCCACCAGACGCCGTGCAGTGTTGCGCTGTGGCTTTCAGACCTCCTTGTCAAGGGCTAGAACATTCTCACATTGAAATCTCACAATTTCTAAGGCCCCAAAGAACAGAGCTGAGCTGGTGGGGCCCAAGCTCTGCCCTCCTGGAATCTCCACTCCCCCAGAGGTGACCCTGGGCCCTCCTTGCTCTTCAAAGCACAGCTGAAAAGTCTCTGAATTTGGAAGAATATGGACTTGGGGTTTGCTCACGCCTCACCATCACCTCAGGCAAGCCACGTAGAGATATGTTGCCTTAAATTCTCTGATCCCATGGGATTCCTCGTAAAATAGAGATGCCTTTGATGCACATGCACTTCATAGTTTGCATTCATTTTCTGCCCGTCATCTCATTTTCTCCTTCCCACAGTCCTGTGAGATGGCCAGGCTGGCATTAGGGTTGTCCCCATTTCATGGATGAGGAAGCTGAGGCTCGGAGTGACCCGGCAGGCCCCAAGCTCAGATGTGTGCCTGGTTGTGCCGTCATATGGGCTGGCTGTGGTGGCCCAAGCAGGAATGGATGAGGGGTTGCGGGGTGTGGGGTTGGCGTAGGGTCAGTGAGAGACAAAAATGCAAATGGACGAGGTTTGAATTTTCTTGCTCCTGCCCTTCTCACTGCCAGGCCCCTCATCTAAGCCCCCTCCTTCCTGCCCAGTTGTCTGTGGCGTTAGTTGATAACTGGGCTGCTGGCAGGCAGGGAGGCCTAGCAGGACCCTGGCAGGAGGGCGGTGACCCTCACCTGCAGCAGGGAAGCAGCTCTGCCCGCTGGGGCAGAGGCCAGCTTGGGGTCACCTTCTGGCCCCTTTCATTTTCCTGTTGCCGTGAGAACGCGGAACAGAGCCTGCGGCGGCTCCAGCGCCCCGCAGGTGCCTGCCCTTCCGAGAGCCGCTCTGCACGCGCTGTCTGTGCCCCTTCTGCCGGCTTTAATGAGGACCTGCTGGATTAAACGGATCCAGTGGATCTACTTCCACCATCGGACCCAAAGGCTGCTTTGATCTTACCCACCGTCCTCAGAGGGTCACCTGGACAGAAGCTAATCTCATCCCACCCAGACCTTGCATTCAGCAGCCCTCCCCTGAGTTCGGAGTAGGTGTGTTTTGAACGCAGGCTCAGTACGAACCAGGGCTGTGCTGCGCCTGAAGGGAGGCGTCGCGCAGGCTGAGGGTGTCCACTGCTGACAGCAGACATCTCTGGGCACGTTGGGCTGCGTCCCGAGATCTGCAGCTGAGCAGCAAAGGGCCTGCTAAGGAGAAACACGTTCTTAGGAGACAGGGGCTGGTATATATCAGTTGCTTATGCATGGGTGGCAGTTGGAGGAAAACTACCTGGTGACCAAGGTGAGTCATTAAAAGAGAGTGACTTGGGATTCAAGTGACAGCCTCACTCAAATCCACCCCTGGATGGGACCCACATGTGGTTCTAGAGAGAAGACAGACTCTAGAAAGAAAAATGGCATCATTTCTCCTGTGCCCATGGGGCCCAGGCAGATGGCAGAGGGTCCTGTGACAGTGTGACCCAAAGAGGGCTGAGAGGATATGGTCCCCAGTCCTCACCACTCCCACCGCACTCCATCCGCCTTGGCACCCTGAGCACTTGGTGGGTGTACTGGAGCCGCCTGTGGACACAGAGATGTCAAGCAGATGTCAGGGAATGGGCTTCGGCAATCTAGAGGAAGAGGACTTGATCCTGAGATGTCCCCTGAAGGCTCTCAACAGTGCTGGAGGGTCCCTTTCGAGGCCGAGGGTGCAGGAATCTCAGGGGACTACTTGAGTGGGGGATGAGGTGGGGAGCTAGTGACATGTGAGGGTCAGCAACAGCGTGAGTCCTCTGCCTCACAGAGAATCAGAACTGAGGGCAATCATGTCTCCAGATCATTGCGACTTGAGGAAAGTCAGGTATGCACAGGGCATGATTGTTAATCCTCCAAATGACCCTCCAAAGTCACAGATGAGGCCCTGAGTTTATCCATTTGGGGAAGCACTTCCCTGGGGACATCTTTACAACTTGCAGTGTTAGCAGGATGTGCATCACACGGGCACCCAGACGCAGCCAGGGCCGCAGACGCATGCTCGCAGGATCGAGTCTGGCCTGCCACTTGTTACTGTGGGGCCTGGAGCGAGCTCCTTGACCTCTCTGAGTGTCAACAGCCTCCTCCACAACACAGCAGTGCTAATGTCTAACATCTCAGCCCAGCACAGAGAGAAACAACAAATGCAAGACGTTCAGCGGTGCCTTGGAAGAGCGGAGCACAGTGTGGAAGCAGCACTTGTTCTCACGCTTGTAAGAACAGGGCTGGCGTTGGCCTGGTAGGATGATGCTTGGCATTCCTGCTCTCTCCTCGCATAGCCTATATGCCCTGGTCAAGGAGTCTGGACAAATTGTCACTCAGAAGGGGCATTTGTCCTTTGTTGCTGGAAGGGCTCGATTCACATCTCTCTGCTGGGCTAAATTAGGCCATATTTATGCCTTTGGCTCAGACATTGAGAAAACAGAAAGTCGGTTATGTTAGTGCTGACTTCATGAAACCCATCATATTCCTAGAATCCTCACACCGTCCACAATCATGCAATGAAATATCAACCATGTCTGGGCCCCTGGGACGGTGGCATCTGGGAAGCCGGCACCCCTGATCGTTGCTTTCGAACTGGCTGGGTGGCCGAGATGAGTCCCGTCGCCATAAGAAGACGCGAGAGGGCGCGTTGCCCCTTCTGGACTCCCTTGGTTCATCTGGAACAGTTGGTCCCTTTCTGGGGAATCGAGTCACAACAGCGCAAACTCTCTCAGTTCATCGTTTGTTGAGTGCTCACTGAGTGCTAAGCAAGTGTGAAAGGAGTCAACCTTTCGCTCTGCAAACGCCTGTAACACACAATTGCTCTTTTGGAACTGCTCCCCTGGTAACCGCCTGCCCGCGTCCAGAACAGGCTTCTAAATGGCCCACTCCTGAAACAGCCTGCGAGGGCCGCCCGGCCGGTCCCCGCAGCCTCGGAAGGCTGTGCACGCTCTCAGGCTGCCCTGAGCTCCCCTCGTGGCGGGAAGACGCTGGAGGAGTTTGGTTTTGGAAGGAGACAACCCAGTGGCCCAGCTCTGCCACTGTCAAGTTCTGCTTCACGCTGGAAACCTTTTCCTTCTGTCAAATTTCAAGCACTAAATTTCCTCAACATACTTTAGGAGACTCATGTTTTATCCGTTTTTAATTAACTCATTTTGAAGCTTTCATACTTGCCTCCAAAATATTTTCTTGGCATCTCATGACCATTGTTTTCCTTGGGAAGGCCGCCGAAACTGTGGAGGAGGGTCACCAAGCAACATGGCTTGGCATGTGGACACACTTTTGTTCCCGTCTCCCCGCCAGGCCTCTCCAGGGCTCTTGCATTTACTGTTAAAATATTACAGAGACCCACACCCCAGCGCCCATAATCCCTGATGCTAGACTGTCTCTAATTGATTTAATTATTCATAATTGCTCAGCTGGGTTTACGCATACTTGTGCGTGATTATGGTGAGTGGGCGGGTCTGTGGCGAATGGCGTGTCCCTCCCTGATTAGCAGGCGGGTCTGGAGTTGCTGTGGCCCCTCATGGTCCATGGACATTTGGACGCCGCCCTTAGAAAGTGGGGACGGAACTCTTTAGAAGGTTGGCTTTAGCACAGTGCCACCATAGAGTGTTTGCTTGAGATGTTTGGGAAATTAGAAATCTTGCTGCCAATGGAATTTTAAAACAAGGGACATACAGAAATGTTGGTGGGGGTGAGGAAGGGCAGGAGAAGCTGGGTCAAAAGGAAGGCAAAGAAGGAAGCAAGATGTGGCGTCAGCGTAAACAGAGGCCTGTCAACGTGACTGTCAGCTTGTCTCTCTGGGGACTGTCTGTCCCTCCCTGTGTCTGTAGAACCACTAATCCAGCCCTATAATATATGTGAGATGCTCTGGGAAGAAACCAAACCTGCCAATATCTAGGGCACGCAGGAGGGGCAGAGGAGGCGCAGAAGCAAACTCCATCCCAGCAAGACGAGATGTCATCAGCCCGAGGGCTCTAATTGCCCCCATACGAGTCTTCTTAATTAATTCAAGACGAGTAAATGATACTCAGCCTTGTGTGCTTCATGGGGCAGCTTCCTGGTGACTAATATTTGCGGCAGTGGAAGGAGCTGGAGCATTCCAGCTCCTTCACGGTCCCCCATCATCCCGGCCCTCGACCCAGCCCCAAACAACCGAGCCTGCCCCCAATTGGGTCAGTCGCGTGGACTGCCTTGGGGATGTTTGTGACTTTCTGGCCACTTGTAAAGTGTTTTTCGTGCTTTCCCTTGTCTGAGGCTTGCATCGAGGCAGGAAAAGCCATGAGATCTGGCAGGGCAGGGAGTGTTGTTCTCATTCTACAGGGAAGGAAACTGAGGTTCTGGGAGGTAGAGTGAGTGGGTGGAGTCAAGCTGTGGGAAGAGAGGTGGGGACAGAATTCCAGGCCTGGGGACAAGCTTTCCTCTCACCTGTTTGCTCCCTCCATGTAGAAGTTTCTGAACAACTCACCAGAATATCTCGTTCTGGGTTCTGTGTTCCTGGGAATGATGGCGGCCTAAGAAGCCAGGTGAGCCGCAGAGACTGGAAACAGACCCTCCCAGACAGGGGGGCAGGGCCGCTTCCAGGTTACTATGTGCTTTGGTGCTCACTTTTCCCTAACAGCCATTCACATGACCATGCAAGGCAAGTATTTTCCTAAGCCAGACCTCAGTAAATACTTGTGCTGTGCATAAATGAGCCCCTAGGTGATGATTGGGGAAACTGAGGCTAGAAGCCAGGTATAGTCATCAGGGGAGTCAGGACTCCCCAGCGGGGGCCACTTTCACTGCACCACCACTCAAGGGCCTTGCAGGTAGCAGTTTAATCTGAAGCAAACCCTAAAATAGTCCCCAAGGTGACGAGGGGGTCCCAGCTCCAGTGTGCCCTCCAGTGCCTCTCGGGGTCTTTTCTGGCACAACACAGAAACGGCTGTTCCAGTCCGACGCACTGCATGGCTCCGGGAGCCTCAAGAGAGGCCGTCAGGCAGGTGAGGCCTCTGCAAGCCGAAGTGCATTATCAGAAGGATGTAAGTACAAGTGTTTATGTGCACTGACTCTGCACCAGAGAGTCCCGGGATGGCGCTGGAGCCACAAAAAAAAAAAAAAAAAAGAAAAGAAAGAAAAGAAAAGAAAAAAAAAAGAAGGAGAAAAAGGCTTAAAAACTCCCGACAATAAGCAATTCTTCATGGAACAAAACTATTACAATAGCCAGCCTTTGATCTTGCCCGTCTCCTGTTGCCAATTGTATTTTGTCACCATTGGGCTGTCACCCACAAGGGAGCACTTTTGAATTAAGCAGTCTACAGCAATTTAGTCTGCACTGGCTTTGAAGTGCCAACATCAGTCAGGCCCAGACTAACTTTTTTCATTAAAAATTTTTCAACTTCTCTAAGGGGGCTTTTTGCCTTTTTTTTTTTTTTTTTTTTTTTAGCGCCTGCCCTGCCGGGGCGTTTAGATAAGTTGAGCCTCCAGCCCGTGGCCCCACGACATCAAAAGGCACTCGGCCAGCAATGCGGGGCAGCCTTCACTAAGCCCTAATGGAGTGCTTCATTAAGGTCGCTTCAAAGGCTCGTTTGAGACTCGGAGATTGACTAATTTACACATTGTGGGAAAATTGCTACCAGTTCTGCCCACACCCCAGCAGGGGAGAGATGCCCTCTTTCTTTGAAAGGCAAGAACTGCAAATCGACCCTCTAATTGCAGAATGGCCTTTTCAAGGGAAAAACCCAGGGCCTGCCCTAAATTTTGGAGCCGACTGCCTGAGCGCTCCTGTTTGTGGTTGCAGAGGCAGTGTAGCCCGGGGGCAGCTGTGAGGCCTTTGGAGCAGGTTGCTCCTGAATACACCTGGGTTTGAACCCCAGCTCTGATTCCACCAGCAAGTGACCGAACCATTCTGGGCCTCACTGTCCCTCACCTGGAAATGGGTGTGACCAGCTCACCTCACAGGGCTATTTTCAAGGAAGAAAAATAAAGGCCACAGGAGCGGCTCCATGTGCTGGCCTTTCTCACCTGAGCATGAAAGCAAATGGGGGCCGAAGGGCGCCCCCAAACCTGTCCCGTGCTATCACAAGCTTTCTTTACAGGCTTATCATCTACTTGACAATGTTTGCACATGGATCGGGCATGAGACCCACAAATGGCCCACTGTTGTTCTGAGAACTGTGCGACGCGGCCTCAGGGGCAACATGGAACAGTGCCAATTCATGTACTTTTTCCTTTGTCACAAAAGCCATTTGGGAAGGGCACAATGAAGTGTGCCGTCTGTAGGGAGCTTCCATGTGGACCCACCCACCGCTCCGAAAGCAGTGCTTGGCCAGCTAGGGAAGGCCCGTCCTCAGAGCCCTTGTGGGAAAAGCACCACGCCGCGCGTGCAGGGTGCTCTCGCAGCCTGGCTCTGCCCCTGGCATGCTGGGCAACACCAGCCACACCGCCTGCCCTCTCTGGTCAGCAGAGTCTTCTGGGGCTGAGAAGGCAAGGACTGGATGTGTCCAAAGCCTCCCTCTAGCCTGACCCCCCAGGGTCCCCGCTCTGCTTCTCTGGCAGCGTCTGCGTCCCTGGGACCTCACGGGAAACGCAGAGCCTCAGGCCACCTCGGCCCTCCCACGCGGGAAGCTGCATTTTCAGAGGACCCCGGCAGCCTGGACACACAGGCCGGGGGAGGAGCCCTGCTCTAGTCCTGCCTTTGGCCCAGGAAGGAAGACCCAGTCATTGTTGTGTCCTCAAAGAGTCCTGCCCAGTGATTTTGGCCTGGAAAGTCATGATTTTTGAGACTAACAGCCTGGCCTCTTGCCTACCACCCCACTGGCATCCATCTCTTCACGTCAAGGTCACTCCACTTTACTCTCTAGGGTCATTTGGGAACCTAAGTGAATGAAAGGGAGGACGAGGAAACCGCTGCATTATTCACTGAGCGCCTACTGTCTGCCGGGCATCCTGCTAGGTGCAGCCCAGTCCCTGAGGTTGTCAGTAATTTGGTCTTTCAGTCCAGTCAGCTGAGCAAGAGAGAGGTGGGGTGACTTGCCCAAGGTCACACAGCCCGTGGGTGGCTTCTTCCCAGGGTCCCCTGCACCACACTCACTCCAAGCTGCACAGAGGCCACCCAGTGCCCCATTTCCGGAGATGCCTAGGGAGGCTGGTTAGGTTGGAAGCAGAGTGGTCCTGCGCTAGGCAAGTCCTAGGTGAAGTCCCATCCCCCTTCACTTTCTATTTGCCATCACCCTAATTGTAGAAAAAAAAATTCTACAGTCACTTCCTCTATTCAACCTTTCACTTAAAAAAATGCAACTCCCACCCCCTTGGTTCCCAGCCTCCAAGGGAAGCCGCCCTGGCCAGGGGCAAGCATCCCAGCAAACCACTTAGCAAACCACAAATTTCAGAGGCCTCGTCACATCTGCGTTTTATCAGCTTTTTCCGGATAGTATTACCCCGAGCAATTGTCTGCAGATCAGCCGACAGCTGAGACGTTCAAGCGCTGAATTACGGAGAAAGGCCGGAGATAAAGCCCAGCACATGTATCCCATCAAAGTAATGAAAGCCGCCTGCCGCCAGGCTGCCCCACTGCCTCCTTCCGAGCTGCCCTGCCGCCCCGCAGGAAGGCTGATTAACCCTTGCAAGGCAGGGGAAGAAGAGCAGGGGTTATCCAATACCCAGGCTAATCAGAGTCCCAACAATGGGAGGGGGCTGAGGAGGTGGGCCGGAAGGAACAGCTGCTGCAGAGGGCCCCTCTGACCTCAGGATTAGACCTGCTGCGTTTCCTGTGGCAGGACTTTGTTGGGAACGGTGGTGGTAAGTGCAGTTTCCAACACACCCAGGAGGGAGACTGAAGGCAACTGCAAAAGGGTAAATGCATGGCGAACTGGGTGCTCACGAGGTCCCGGGGATACTGCCTGGGTGTCAGGTGATCCCAGAGGAGCGAGGGCAAGTGGTTTCCTGTGCACAAGCCTTGCCTTACTAGGGATGCCATATTTGCATGAGCTGATAACTAATGTTTATTGAGCACTTACTATGGGCCTGGCACCTTTGTTCCCCTGCTTCCTATCGCACCCCATGGAGCTCCCTGCCTTGCCTGCTAGTGTTCCCTAGTGAGGGGTGGGCATCAGGATGTCCCCAGTCCCCTGCTCCCATGACTAATGACTAACGACTTTGGCATCGGTGTCCTGCCCCTCTAGTAACCAATGTGACAACTCCCCCGGCATCCACACCTCCATATGCCAGAGAGGAATCTCAAGGATGTGGGGTGTCCCCAGGCCTGACTTCTCTCTGAGCTAACCAACACCCCTCCAGAAAGACTGTCCTGTTCACAGTGCACGCGAGTGCCCAGCTCTTCAAGCCATTCCCACCAACATGACTTCATCCACTTGTGCAAATTTGCCTTTCTCATATAAGTCTAAATCAGTGCCTTGCTTTAAAAACTACCATTCCTTTTTACTAATGAGTTTGAACATCTCATTATCCTGGTTGACCATTTATACCTCTCTCTCGCCTTTTCACAACCTTTGTTTATTTTCCTACGAGATCTTCTATCTTTTTCTTATTGTTTGGTAAGAGTCCCTTGTATATTCTAAGCAATAACCACTTGTCAATCCCAGTCTTTGCAAACATAGTCCAGTGTGTTCTCTGTCTGTGGTGCCCTTCATAAATGGGAATCCTTAATTGTGACGCAGTTAAATCTGTCATTTTTTCCCCCTTTGTCTTATGCTTTTAGGGTCTTTTGGAGTAGAATCATTCCTTCCTTACGCATAAAGACATCTTTCCATGCTTTCTTTGATTGGCTTTGTTAACATTTACATCTAGGCCTTCGGTCCATCTGGAGCTCACCTTTTGAAATACTTAAGGAGGAGATCATCCGCTTTTATTAAAGAAAGACAATTCTCTCTGATGCAGCATGCTATTGGCTCAGTCAGACCTTTGATTCCTCAGCAGGCACCTCAGCTCGCTCTGGGGCCCCATCCTGCACCCCAAGTTCTCCATCAATGCCTTGGGAAGAAGAGCATCATTTAAAGTCTCATTTCCCAGCCCCCATCCTTCCCCACTTCCATGCCCTCAAGCTCAACATAGGTTTGGACATCGCTCGGTTTTGTATAAACCGCAATGAACACAAAGGAAGGGAGGCCAAGGTGACCAAAAACAGTTTTGCAGCTGGGACTCCTCCCGCCCTCCTCCCATCGCATGTGGACCGCCAGGGATCTTTGCCCAGGCCTGTCCCTCCGCCGGCAGTGCCTTTCCGCCTTAGGTCCTCCCCATCTGATCAGCCGTCTCCCCACTCAAGATGCAGCTGCTTTGTTCACCGATCTGTGCATGTACTAAAGAATTATGGATACGCTCTATCTGCAGGCCTTTTTGGAGAAAAGCAACACAGACGGGCTCTGGCAAACCTTATGCAACAAACGGCATTGATTTCTGAGATTTGGGGTAACTCGCAAAAATCAAGAGAAGTTGACCCATCAGTGTGCACGAAGACAGGAAATGGGGTAGCTCTGGGCTTCTAGGTAGCAGGAAGCAAGAGGAGATTGGAACAAGTTGGTGTCAGCTCTCGTCCTGCCTGGCATCACTCTGCCATGCCTGAAATTCTCAGCAGGAAGCGTCTGATTGGCCCAGCTTGCGTCACATGCCCAGCTTGTGACCAAATAGGGTCAGATACCATGATTAACTCTCTGCCAAGAGCACATGAGACAGGGAAGAGCCAGCTCCCAGAGGAAGGTTCCTTGCAGGCCAGACTCCACTTTATCCCAGACATGGCTTTGAGGAGTCCTAGGGACCCTGAGATAGAGCCCAAAGTTCCTGCCCAAGGAACTCTCAGCCCAGTGGAGGAGGCTGGTTAAATGGAAAGTTCTTGAAACAGGGTAAAGAGTGCTACGTCGGAGGGGGAACAGGGGGACGCACCATTAAATCCAGGTGGGGCGTCAGAGAAGGCTTCCTGGAGGAAGTGGTACCGAGTGGAGCTTTCCCAGGTGCTTGGGAGATGGGCGAGTGAAGAAGCGAGAGGAAGGTGTTCCGGCAGAGGGTGCATGAGCGAAGCCTGGCAGTCAGAAATGGATAAGTGGTTGGCATGGAAACCCTTTTCTCTGAGGAATAGGGAGGGCCTGAGTGCTCTGCATGGCCTTTGGGGTCTCTGGGGCCCACTCAGGTGTGAGGATGGGCTGGGGACCTAGAATGCTGGGAAGAAGACTTGCTATGTTTCTGACCTGGTTCAAGAGCTTTCTGGTGGCTGGGGAGGCCAGGGGCTCTGTCTTAGGGCACTGATATGACAGCTCCCAGAGCTGGGTCCATCACTAGGGCCAGATCCCTCACAACTGTGTGTAAGGTGATGTGTGCCAAGGACAAAAACTCCAGACAGAGGTAAGTCCACCCACATGACTTGTCTTCCCTGGGACTCAACAGTCTGCACTGTTCCATTTCAGTGGCAAAATGTCTCAGTTCTCTTCTCTCTGCGGTTTCCTCGAGTTTCATCTGAGACGCCCTAATCCAGACCAACCAGGTCATGTTACAGAGGGGGATACTGAGGCCCAGAGAGGGGAAATCTTGTTGGCCAGAGTCGTCTTTGAGTCTCCTTGTTGAGCTCCCAGAGGGTCAAAGTTGTGGAGTTGATGCTTGTGTTAAAAAAAAATTACTTCTTAGTTTCATTTAAAAGCCATGTTTTCACCCACTCACATCCACCAGGTTGGCTGCAACCAAAAAATGGAAAAGAGGCGTTGGTCCTGAGGATGTGGAGCGAGCAGAACCCTGGGTGTTGGTGGGAGTGTAAGTTGGTGCACGCACTGTGAAAACAGCCCGGCGATTTCTGAAACAGTTAAACATAAAATTGCCACGTGACTCAGCAATCTCACTCTCAGGTGTATACCTGAGAGAAAGGAAAAGAGAGGCACGCTCACACGGACACTTGCACGCGACGTTCATGGCAGCGTTATTCACAGTCACCAAGAGACGGGAGCAGATCGGCGCCCTCGGTGCCGACTGGGCGGATAAAATGTGGGATGCTGAGGTGGCGGGATATCATTCAGACACAAACAGAACGCAGCCCTGATCTCCCCCAGTGTGGGAGAATGGGGGAGAGCGGGGGAGGGGGGAACGGGGGGAGAACAGGGGGGGGACCGGGGGGAGAACAGGGGAGGGGGGAGAACGGGGGGGGGGAACGGGGGGAGAACAGGGGATAATGGAGGGGAGAGCGGGGGAGGGGGGGACCGGGGGGAACCGGGGGGAACGGGGGGGAGAGCTGGGGGGAGAACGGGGGGAGACCAGGGGATAATGGAGGGGAGAGTGGGGGGAAACGGGGGGAACGGGGGGAACGGGGGGGGAGGGCGGGGGGAGAGAACTGGGGTGGAGAGCTGGGGGGAGAACAGGGGAGACGGGGGGCGGTGTGCTGTGGGGAGGACGCAGACGCCGATGGAAGACACTGCATGCTCCGTCTGCGGGAGTGTCCAGAGTTCCCGGGGCAGGAGGCTGGCAGGGCTGGCGGGCTGCAGAGAGGGAGTGTGGGAATGACCGGGTAATAGG
>CAUYPO010048741.1:0-12492 GCA_963574435.1 Cheirogaleus major | reverse complement strand
GAAAGAAATTAATTGGACAACTAAAAATATATAGAAAAAATTAGCCGGGCATGGTGGCCATGCCTGTAGTTCCAGCTACTCGAGAGGCTGAGGCAGAAGGATTAGTTGAGCCCAGGAGTTTGAGGTTGCTGTGAGCTAGGCTGACACAACGGCACTCACTCTAGCCTGGGCAACAGAGTGAGACTCTGCCTCAAAAAAAAAATATATATATATATATGTGACTGAAAGAGCAATCATTCTTACAAATGTATGCTGTGGTGGGGATAGTGAGGCTGTTAGGGGTTGATAAAAGGGGTCTGAAAACCCACGTACTTGAGAATAATTCTCTGATTTTTGCTTGGAAGCCGAAGCATACCACATCCACTTAAACAACAACAACAAAAAAAATAGCTTAAGAGATTTCCAGCTGAGCTTTTAAGAATTAGTTCCCTAAACATCTACTCTGGAGTTGTGGATTACGGCAGGGCCTTTCTGATGTTAGTAAGTGAAATGCTCACTCTTCTATTATAAACTAGTTTTCTGTTCAAATAAATTTAAAATATGTTCCTTCTACTTTCTTTGCCATCCTGCCCATAATAATTTTTCTCTTTGTTCTTACAGACAGACAGCACCATCTGGCCTGGGGTCACAAGTGCAATTAAATGTGGAGGTCCTCTGCCAAGAGCTTACAGCTAACATAGTGAAATTAGAAAAGGTAATCTATTTCTTTCCTATGCGTGGGGGCAATAACAGTAGTGCCTGTGGATTGCCATAGGTCAGGTCAAGGTTTACATGCTCAGACACCTTTTGTGTTGTACCAAACAAGCTAAATGACCAAACCTGGCCGGCAGGGGGTAGGGGGTTGCATAGTAAATGTGGAAGAATATTTTTTATTTCCACAAAGAAACAGATTTTAATCTCATTTTCTTTGGAATACATGGTCTTGTTGGTCTGTTTTTTTGTTGTTCCTCCTTGGTTAGACATAGTATTTCTTTGTACCATAGGGCCCAATGGTAAGTGACTGCTGACGCAGAGGCTCAGTGAAGGGGCACGGTATGGAGTGAACTGGAGACCAGTGGCCCAACCAAAGAGTACAGCCCCAGCTCCACCTGGACTGGTTGTTGCCATGCATAAAAAATATTGTATTCAGTTCCTTAGAACCATGGAAGATAGGTGTCATTGTTCCTGTCTGACAGGGGAAGAATCAAAGTTTCGAGTTAGCTTGCTCAAGATGACACTCCTGGAAAGTCAACAGAGCTGGCATCTGAGCCAGGTCTGCCTGACTGCAAAGCCGTCAGGACTTTGCCGCTCAGAGTCCAGCTCTAGGCCTTGTCGACAAGGCCACTGATGGACCTTCACCTCTAAAAGTATCTTCCCACGGGGCAAGTCTAAGGCAAATCTGTCCTTAGCTTGTGGCATTCTTAGAACTAAGACGGAGGGTGAACGAGAAGGGAGGCACACCAGAAATTTCCCAGAAGTTAAACCTGATTAAATGTCTTATTTTCTTCTCCTTTCAACATTTCTCTCCCTTCTCATTTGATAACTACTTTTTTTTTTTTACCCTAATCTGTAAGGAAAGGTTTAGAATGAAGAATCAAGTGTTCAGTTAGAATGGCTGTCACAAATGCCCAGCGTTTAGTGGCTTTACACAATAGTGCAGTTATGCTTACTTGGGAAGAAATATGAAATACAAATGAGTAAAATTTTCTTTGTTTGCCTACACTAGTTATCTAGCATTTAACAACAAAAACATGGAGAGCAAAGGAGTTTCTTAACTTCTAAACTAAGTCAGGACAGATCATTCATATCGAATCATTTTATCTATGGGAAACTTGGAAACTGTTTCTCTTTTACATCCAAAATCAACCTAGAGAAGGTATGGATGGGTTAGCTACCAAATTTTTTTTCTTTCTAAGACATTATGTTCTGAGAATTGAAGATAAATGTTTTTTTTAACGAAATACTTACAAATGTTTGGCTTTCATGCTGACCTAGAAAGATGGGGCGGTATTAATTTTCAATTTTGTTCACTCTGACATACAAATGATATTCTTTGGATCAGAAACACATGGAATCCTGCTGCCTTCTTTTTCATTTCTTCCCACTTTCCTGCCACACCACATTCCATAATCAGGGAACAGAAAATATTATGGAAGGGCTTGGTCACAGCAGGCCAACAGCTGGCCAGGTCTCATGCAGGGCTTCAGAGCCCAGCTGGGAGGTTAGGGGAGGCCTACAGGAGTACCAATGAAGACCTCTGCCCCACAGCAGAATCAGTAAAAAGTGCACTTGGGGTCAAAATGTACGTGTTGACATTCTAAAAAGTTATAAGTTACACACATTGTTCAAAGGCACGTATTACAAAAAGAGGTACTAGCCCGGGTGCGGTGGCTCACGCCTCTAATCACAGTAACTCAGGAGGCTGAGGCAGAGGGATCACTTGAGCACAGGAGTTTGAGGCTACAGTGAGCTATGATCATGACACTGAACTCCAGCCTAGGTGACAGAGTGAGACCCCATCTCTAAAAGATAAGAAAAGGCCGGCAGGTAAGGGGGGAATTAGCGGGGCATGGTGGTGCACGCCTGTAGTCCCACCCACTAGAGAGACTGAGGTGGGAGGATTGCTGGAGCCCAGGGGTTCAAGGTTACAGTGAGCTGCCACTGCACTCCAGCCTGGGCAATAGAGGGAGAAAAAGAAGTACCAGGCCACACCCATGTTCTTTTTGACGGGTCGGCCCCCTGCAGCGGCAGTGGAGCACTTCCCAGCACCCGCGCGGTCCCGAGACCTGGCTCAGCTCCTTTTCCTCTGTGCCAGCCAGTCCTCCCTACCTTCAGAGACTGGTCATGTCCAAGCCCGTGATCTTTGCTCACAACTTCCATATTTCTGCTCATGGCATCACTGCCCTTTCAGTCACCCTTGTTTGAAGTCTAAGAATGACTTTTAACTCCTCCCTCTTTCCACTTGCCACTGATTGACTAATTGTTGGCAAGTCCCATGAACTCTATCTTCCTCTGGCACCATCCTAGTGCATCCAGGCCTCCCACGTCAAGTGGAATAGTGTGAAACTGGGTCTCCTTATGGGTTTTATTTGCATTTTCCTGATCACTGCTGAGGTTGAACATCTCATGTGTTTATTGGCCTTTTGGAGTTTGGGGTTTTCTTCTGTAAATTGCCTGTTTACCTCCTTTGTTTTACTTTTGGGTTTTTTGTCCTTGTAGATGTGTTTTATGCATTTTAGATGTCAGTCCTTGTTTTATTCCTTTTTCTGCCACCCCATTCCTGTTTTTCCATTTATCCTTGGTCCTGAGGGTTAGGTGGGAAGACAGGATGCAGGACAGGGGAAGAAATAAACAATTACTTTCTTAGTACTGGAAGTGGCATTAATGGTGGAGCAGGATAGCAGAAAGAACAAATTTTGGAGTCAGACCTTTGTGCTTATCCCTACTCTGCTGCTCACTCACTACCTGTGTAACTGGTCCCGTCACTTAGCCTCTCTGGCCTGGGTTGCATGTGTGCAGCCTGCCTCTGTGGAGTGGCTCAGGGGAGCATGCGTGCAGTTTCCAGCCCTTTCTGCTTCACTTACCCTGAGTATGCCCATAGGACATCACACACAGTTCCTCCAAAAGAAGAATATATTCTCTTTTGATTCGAGAGGTTCCTACTCCCATCATAGTGTTGGTTATTGAGAATTTCTTGCTCTTGGTTTTTTGTTTTTTAGTTTTTTTTGAGACAGAGTATCACTCTGTCGCCCGGGCTAGAGTGCCGTGGTGTCAGTCTAGCTCACGGCAACCTCAAACTCCTGGGCTCAAGTGAATCTCCTGCCTCAGCCTCCCAGGTAGCTGGGACTACAGGCATGTGCCACCATGCCCGGCTAATTTTTTCTATATATTTTCAGTTGTCCGGCTAATTTCTTTCTATTTTTAGTAGAGACAGGTCTCGCTCTTGCTCAGGCTGGTCTTGAACTCCTGAGCTCAAATGATCCCCCCCACACCTCGGCCTCCCATAGTGCTAGGATTACAGGCGGGAGCCACCATGCCCCGCCTGGTCTGGATTCTTTAAAGTTCATTTATTCAACAGACATTTACTGAGAACATTTTTAATGCCCAACATTGACTGTCATCTTAAACATCTGACATGACATGGTTGGTCCCTGTCCCTATGAAATCTACAATCTTCTTGGAAATTTTGCATAAGGTCTACAGGAGCGTTAAACATTATTACGTGGCATTTGTCTTATTAAAACCATTAAATGGATTCTATAAAGACCAATTTCCCATTGTCTCTGAACACATTTCATTCACACGTGGTGTTGCTAGTTCTTTTTCTTCCATCTTCTCTTGGTCTTGATTTGATTTTAAAGTGGATTGACAAACAGAATTTTAGTCCATGAAAAAGCATTTGTTTGCCTCATCTAAATTTAACTGGTGTGTTTTTATTCAAGGTAGAATAGATTAACCTGGAGCATTACATAGGCCATAGCAAATATGCCCTTAATATATTCCATTCTATTTAATAATAGGAACTTCTCTTTTATTTTTTCAAGATACAGAATAACTTACAAAAGCTGCTTGAGAATGGTGACTGACCCAGGGCTCCCGGCCGACGCGGTACCTCACGTTTCCCTCGGGGAAGGCGCTCCCCGCGGCGCTCTGGTTGAGCGCCCCCTGCTGGCCGGAGGCGCGAGCGGATGAGAACACAGACGTGTTTGCACTTGGAGGTCTCCAGCTCAGGAAAGGGGGGAAGGGGAATCATTTGGGTTCTTGTGCAATAAAAGTTGACCTCGACTCTCTGAGGAAGTTTTTGCTGCTGCTGCCTGAAGAAAACAGACCCATCTCTGGAGGTCTCAGGAAGGGCCCAGTAGACCCCCTCTTGGATGATTGAGGTTCAGCCATTATCATGATGGTGTCAGCAACACTCCACGCCTCTCTAGTCTTTACCACCTTCCTTTTTCTCCCTACAGCCCTCTTAACCAACCTTCAAACTAAGGGACATGTTATATTCTATACCAGCGAATTCAATGTGGTCCTTTAAAGAATTAGCCATGAGTATCAAAAGGCAATAAATAAATGAACAGGCTTGCTTCAAACTAATAACACCTACATTTTGTCTTTTTTTTTTTTCCTTCTGCTGTTGTGTTCTGGTTTAAATTGCCTGTATATCTTAATTTCTCAATTCCGTTTTGGCAGGAATACCAAGGCAAAGTGGATAGAACTATCCCATTTACATTTTGTCGCCGTAACTAGTAGTCAATTGGAGTGATTTTCACCCAGCCCAGGTCAGGAATCTGTGAGGCACAAGACTGAAGTACTAAATTAAACTTACTTTTAAACCAAAACTAACCGTTAAGCCAAAAGTTGTAATAGTGATTTAATGCAGGATGAAAAACACTGAATTTTTAAGATTGTAGGTAAATTGTGTTAGCAGTTTTGAAACAGGATGTCTGTATTCAGCATTCAACAATGCTGAAACCCATTTCAGCATGACAATGGTATGTTTTTCTCCTTTGCTAACTAAAACAAAGAACTTGTGGTTTGCTAACTTTATTTACCACATGGGTTGGCTGGTTTTTATTAATAATTATTTAGGGTACCATTAGATCTATAAGTATAAAAGATTCTGTTTCTATCTGCAATGTATTTTATAATCATTTCTATGAAATGTATTTTGGTTAATCAGATAAGCTAATAAGTGAATTGGTTACATCATTTGTATTTGTTAGCCTACTGGACAACTGTGCCTGGCACACCACTGGCTTTTAATAAATACTCATTGGTTAAAATGCCCTGCTAACATTGTGTCTTACCAGTTTGTAGATTCTTTTAACTAAGACTTACTATGCTTTTTAACTCTTTCTCCTCCTCTTCTCTACTACTACCAACTCACCTCATACTTCTTTCTTCCCAAGTATTCATCTCAAAACTCAAAAATGATTTAAGTTCTTGGGTTACAATGGTATAGGGAAAAGACAGTGAACTTTGAAATCAGAAAACCAATGCCTGATTCCTGGGTCCACATTTTATGAATTGTATGACCTTCAGCAAGACATTTGGCCATTTACCCTCATTTTTTGAAGGGGCTGAAAGTATCTTTATGAGGATCAAATGTGATGATATCTCTAAAGCACATAGCCTTGTCAGACAAGTAGTATATTCTCATAATGGGTACTATATTCATTATTTTTAAAAATAATTTTATGTCATTCCTGTTTTATAAAAGTTCAATGTCAATGCTTTATAGTCAAAATCCATTAGAGATTCCACAGTGGGTCAGCCACCTCTAGAGAACAATTTTACAAGTGTATGAAGAGCGTTAAAAAACTTAAAATTTCAGTAATTTGCCATCTAGGAATTTATCTTAAAGCAATAATTGGAGATAAGTTTTATATACAAGAATATTCTTTGAAGCCTCTGTCAGCAAAATATTAGAGTCTAAATATTCGATAGCAGAACAGTTAAATAATGTAGTTATTTAGAATTGTATTGTCAAAGAAAAGCATAGAAAATACAATCAAAATCTTATTAAAAAGGCAGGCACAAAACTATATGATATGATCCCAATTTTAAGAAGAAAATCCTACGTGTGTGTATTTATATATATACACATACTTACACACAGAAGCACAAACACAGTGACCTTTTCTATATTCTACACATTTTTAAAATAATGACTAGTTATTACCTTTTTTTTAAATCAGACAAGTTAATTTAAAAGATGGGGTGGCTCTCAGCAGGGAATTAGATGTCACAGCTTCCACCCAACAGCATGGCTGCTAGTTCTGCACCTAGAAATTTACTTTCCAACAACCACTACAGTTGACTCACCCAAAGTGGAAAAAAGCTCCATCATTCTAGGTTTAGTTGTTACCATTTTTGCTTGGGGCTACTGTTGTTTTGTTTTTCATTACTAGCTCCTAAGTAAAAAATCTAGTACAGGTGTGTCTGAATGGTGAAACCCAGGTCAGACCACATATCACAAATTGTTTATCCATTTGCCTGTGGGTGGACATTTGGGTTTTTCCTAGTTTTTGTTTATTAAAAATAAAGCTGCTATGAATATTCTGGTACAAGTCTTTGATATGTACTTTCATTTCTCTTGGGCAAGCATCTAGGATTGGAATGTCTGGGTCATATAGTAGGTATATTTTTAACTTTTTAAGAAACTGCCAAACTGTTTTTCCAAAGTATACCATTTTACATTCCCACCAGCAATGTAGGAGAGTACCATTTTCTCCATATCCTCACCAACACATGATATGATCAGTCTTTTAAATTTTAGTTGTTATAATATAGGTGTGTTGTCATATCTCATTGCAGTTTTAATTTGAATTTCCCTAATGACTATCTCTTTGCATGCTAATTTGCTATCCATATATTTTCCTTGGTGAAGGGTCTATTCAAATCTTTAGCCCACTTTTTACTGTACTGTTTTCTTATTATTGAGCTTTGAAAATTCTTTATATATTCTGGATAAAAGTCCTTTATCAGATATTTAATTTGCAAATATATTTTCCCAGACTGTGGCTTGTCTTTTCTTTATGTCTTTCCAAGAGAGGGATTTTCCTCCCAATGCTCTGCTCTGCAATCTCCAGCATCTGGCTCACTCTCCGCTCCATTTCTGGAGCTCAAGGGGACCACTGGGCTCTGCCCGGGTCCCCCTCTTGCACCGCACGCAGCCTGAACACTCTCTGGAGGCGGTAAGCAGGGCAATCACTGGGCTCATCTCTGTTATTTCCCTTCGCTCAGGCATCACTATCCTTTTTTTTTTTTTGAGACAGAGTCTGGCTCTGTCACTTGCCTCAGCCTCCCGAGGAGCTGTGACTACAGGCGCCCGCCACCACGCCGGGTTAATTTTTTATTTCTATTTTTAGTTGCTTGGCTATAATTTTTTTTCTATCTTTTTTTTTAGTAGAGACGAGCTCTCACTCTTGCTCAGGCTGGTCTTGAACTCCTGACCTCAAGGGATCCTCCCGCCTTGGCCTCCCAGAGTGATTACAGGCATGAGCCACCGCGGCCCGTCACCACCCTACACGGGCTGCTTTGCAGTGTCTTGAAACCCGCCTCATGTTTTGTCTGGACTTTTTGGTTGTTTCAGGTGAGAAGTTAAATCCAGCCCTTGTTACTCCACCTTGAGTGGAAGTGAAAGTCCTGCGCCAGAGAAAACGGGACACCCTGAAATGGGCACCTAGCCCAGAGAACTGTTGCCTTGGTAACAGGAAGGGAGCAGCGCTAGGACGGCGGGAGCGGGAGCGGGAGGCGGCGGGGGCGGGAGCGGCGGCGGGCGCGGGCGGCGGCGGGCGAGGGCGGCGGCGGGGGCCGGCGCGGCGGCGGGAGCGGGCGGCGGCGGCGGCAGCGGGGGGCGGCGGGCGCGGTCGGCGGCGGCGGGAGCGGGAGGCGGCGGGGGCGGGAGCGGGAGCGGGAGCGGGAGCCGGCGGGAGCGGGAGGCGGCGGGAGCGGGAGTTGTGGTGAATGAGAAATCTGCATTTCCTCCGCTGCACATTCCTGCCTTTTGAAGGCTGTGGCAAATTTCCATTCAAGGGTTAAACTCATCCATAGAAAATTAAGCCACTTCTTGCTACACTACGACATAAGAACAACAGTCACGTGACAATGCTGGGTCTCGAGGCGGCTGATCTGGGCGGCGTTGCGTAGCGGATGTGACGTGCTGTCAGCTTTACAGACAAGCATATTGTGACCCAATTTGTTTGCCAAGCAGTTGTTCCAGAAGAGGTAGTTTACTGACAGAAGAAAATTGAAGGCAGAGTACTGATTGCACAATCAAAGCCAAGTGGCTGCTGAACTGAGTAAAATGTTGTGTAAATCCTGAACTCACTCTAGAGAAAAAAAATTAAGTCACAGGGAGGAAGAGGGATTAACTCAGCAATGAAACACAAGGTGACTCCTACTTGCCTCTCCCTGTCCAACAGTGACCTAGTGTGCTAGGCTTAGTAATCCGTCTCCATCCAGGCTCAGATGACGTCCCAGGAGCAGAGTCCTATTGGCAATCTTGGCAAAATAGTGAATAATCTTTGGGTTAGCATACACATCCTTTTGCTGTCATTGTTTTTTAACTCTTAGGAAACCTTAAGAGATATTATCAATTATATTTTATGCCCTTTTGTATGATCAGCGAGTTGTATAGGATACTGATGCTTGCCCCTAACGCTCTTTTCTCTAATACTGGAACAGGAAATTAAGTTTAAAGGCAGGTCTGTCTTGCAGGCTTGTGACTGTATTGATCCTCCTACCCAAATGGATTTTTGAATTAAGTTTTATAAGAAAATGACACTACATATGCAGTCTTTGAGGAACTTGAGAGTCCCCTCAAGGATACTCATTTTTCTCCTTGTACTTTCTTTTTTTTCTTTTTTTTTTTTTTTTACCATTTAACTTGTTTTAATGTTTCTTCACAAATGATGAAAAATACTAAAGTACAGACAAGGAATAATCATAATGTTGTGGCCAACATTATAAATATGGAATTATAAATTTAAAACATTTTCTGGTTTAAAAAATAAATCTGCCTTCAGGCTTCGGGGCCTTACACTGGTTGCATTCTGTCCTCCAGGCGAAGTTCTGGTTTCCACAACCCGGATTGGGACACTGCCAGTCTCCTGCTCGGTGTTGGACATTGCCTCCTCCGGAGGGGTTCCCTCGAGAACCTTGGGGCCCCTTGGAGGGAAACCTCCTCTATCTCCTCCTCTGCCTCCCATGCTACCCATGGGGCCCCCAGGACCTCCTAGGCCTCCTGGACCTCCACGGAGTGGTGGTGGCACCCCTCTGCCCTCACAGGGTGGCATACCACCCCGCATGCTGTTCATCGGAGGCTTCTTCCGAGCAAGAGAGACTTTAAGTTTGCTCCCTTGAAAGTCTTTCCCATCAAACCACTCCACGGCAGCCTTGGCAGTTGGTGGGTCTTCATAGGACACTGTGGCGTCACCTTTGGGCTTTCCCGTTTCCTTGTCCAGGTAGATGTGGATCATGGGTTGCCCAGTTCTCTTGTTCATCTTAACAACCCCACATTGCTTAAAGAAGTCTGCCAGATCATCTAGAGTCACATTGTCATTTAATCCTTGCACATAAACTGCACTGTTGTCAGAGTCTTCATCCGGATCTACAGGTGGGCCTAGATCAAGATCTGGTCCTTCGTCCATGGGTCCACCAGACTTATTGAAGCCTCGTCGCTCTCCAGCGCCCATTCCACCGCGTCCTCCTCCCCGCCCACCTCTGCTCATGCCTCCATGATCTAATCCCCCTCTTCCCCTGCCCCGGTTATCAGGGCCACTCATGCTCCGGTTCTCTCCTGGTCCGGAAAATCCTCCAGACTCCTGCCCTTAAACACCCATGCTACTAGGGTGGTCCTGTTGGAATGAACTCTGCTGCCCATAGCTGCTGCTCTGTTGGCTATATTGACTTGGAGCCTGGCTATAGGATCCAGTTTGCGGGGGTAACTAGTGGGAGGCTGCTGCCCACAGCTGCTTTGTTGACCATAGCTACTCTGCTGTCCATAGCTGCTTGGCTGCCCATAGGTGTTCTGCTGAGAGTTACTGCCCTGATCATAACTAGTCAGCTGTGTAGAGGAATAGAGGAGGGTAGGATGGAGCTGCGGTGACTGGCTGCATGGGGTAGCTCCCAGGTACCTGGGGATAACTGTCCGTATCCTAGGCTGGGTCGGTTGTAACCCCCTGTGCTAGACTGAGGCTGACTAGTCTCAGCAGGCTTGTTACCATCTTGAGGTCTAAAAGGAGAAATAAAAAAGTCAGACTCTGTTTATCAGCCACAAAAATCTTGGGTAAGAACTCTACAAATTTATGAGCAATATGCAATGTTAGGATTAAGCTTGGAAATAAATACAATCGTAAACTACACCAAACCCAGTGTCAGTCCAACTATATTTGCTGGAAGAGAATACTATGGAATGGGGAGAATCAATCATATCCACAAGAGAGACACCAACATGCTTCATACATTCTACACTGACAGCTATAAAAGGCAGTTATAATATTCTGTGTTGCCAATATAAGTGATGGGGGGTGGTTTGTTAGGAAAAAAATGCTTTTTCTCAAAGGGGACTATTAAAGATAAATAAGAAACTTTTAACAATAATGCAAGTTTTAGGTTAGAGTAACATTATGGCATTATAAATTTGGAAAATTTGCGGGTTTGTATTTCTCGTAACAGACCAGAAAAAACATTTCCTAACTTGGGCTGCCATAAAATTAATTTAACTTTGCCCTAAAGTCTCCATAATAGGAACACCGAGTAAGGCAAGAAAACACATACACAGAGCCTCCCCTCATGCTCAGATGAACTGGGAAGTACCTGTTTAATGATGAAAATTAATCCCAATCCCAAGGAAAAAAACCCAGGGGTTTCTACTATCTATTATCTCTTTCCCCTAACAGTTTATACCCAGGTTGTAGTAGAGTGAGCTGGAGTATTTTAAGCAAAGCCCCCAAGAATCAGCAGGCAGACCAGAGATGAGGAAGAAGTACTGGTCTCTCCACTGACCTAAATTGGTCACAAGCCCCCCCACCTCCAGTGGAAAAGGGAAGAGCTGTCGCTGATCACAAGAAATAAACAGCTGTTTTAAGGTGCTAAGGATTGAAAATTAGGAAAAAAGGAATCCAAAAGGATGATTTATCAAAAAAACAATTCATATATAAAACCATCCAGCTATGGCTTGGATATACTGTTGCATGACAGCATCAAATGGGACTTCACACATTTTAGTTTTCACTGACTTTGGCCAAGGTGTGAACTTCATACGTGTGATAACACTCTGAAATGCCTAGGTCAACTGAAATAGGGCCCTTCTAGGAATCAGACAGTTTAACCAAACTACCACACAGGCTATCAAGTGTAAACTACTGATTACTCACTGTGCCTTCTAGAAGTAATTTCATGAGTGTTTGCCAGAGCTAATTTCTTACTTCTACTGCAGACAAAATGTCTAACTTACAAGTTGAGCGCCTGTTTATTCCCTAGAAAGTCTTCTTTCAAATCAGAATTCAATGCTCCTTCAAGACTGTAGGCAGAGGCCACCTAAGTGCACTGTCTAAAGCAAAGACCTAAAATCTTCTAAGTAATAATACTGTTTACCTGCTAACCCATACCATGGGGTATGAGCTCTGCTGAACCTAATATTCATCCTATAGCAGGGTACTCAGTTAAGAATTTATACTTGCATACGATATTTAAATTATCAAGCCTCTATATCAGCAGTCCCCAACCTTTTTGGCACCAGGGACCGTTTCCATGAAAGACAATTTTTCCATGGACTGGGAAGGGGGACAATGGTTTCAGGATGATTCAAGTACATTACATTTATTGTGCACTTTATTTTAATTTTATTTTATTTTATTTATTTATTTATTTTTTTTGAGACAGAGTCTCACTCTGTTGCCCAGGCTAGAGTGAGTGCCGTGGCATCAGCCTTGCTCACAGCAACCTCAAACTCCTGGGCTCGAGCGATCCTCCTGCCTCAGCCTCCCGAGTAGCTGGGACTACAGGCAT
>CAUYPO010048740.1:0-39241 GCA_963574435.1 Cheirogaleus major | reverse complement strand
TTTTTTTTTTTTGGAGAAAAAGACAATGTAGACTCACAAGTGGGGAGGATAGGAGGCAGTGAGGGTTGAAAAATTACCTATGGGGTACAATGTACATTACCCAGGTGATTTGTACACCAAAAGCTCAGACCTCTCCACTATGTAATATATATGTAACAGAATTCAACTTGTACCCCCTATATTTATTGAAATATAATAAAATTAAAATAAATAAAAATTTAAAAAGCTATCCTTCAATACATTTTCCAACTAATCCTATTAACAAGGGAGCAACATATATTTTAATTTTCTCTAGAAACTTAACCATAGATTTTCATTAATTTTCAGTGAAATACAGCTACATGTATATTTATATCCACTTCAGTTCCACAATTAGCAAATAGAGCTTTTAATATTATCGATAGCAACATACATATTCTGATTTAGAAAGTAATGTCTTTTTAAGATCATGACTAAATCAAGAAAAAAATGTGCAGAGTTAAGGTTTAGCTTTCCTAAAGTTAACTCTATGATGTTACTAAGGCTTTTGAAAGAAAACAACTCCCCTATTTAGACAATATCAGATCAGATCCAGGAGATGGTTTTCTCTATCTTTATTACAAAGTAGATAATGATTTCTGTTATTTCCTATCATGGACTACTAGCCTCAAGTATGAATAAATTTTCTTCCTCATTGTCCCCTGTTCACAAATATTAATGACAAAATATCTCCTAAACACAATGTGGGTAAAAAATTTAAAAATTCTTTCCTTCTCAGAGGTGTGATAAACTGTTTGCCTTGGAGGCTAAATGTGATCTGAAGAGTCATTTTATTAAGGCAGTGTTTAAAAATAAACACAAATTGAACAGGTTTAGCCCTAAGAAAAAGCAAGCAATTTCCTATTTGTGGCACCAATTCTTATTATTTTATTATACCCAGATTGATCATATATTCATGAAACCTGCAGGCATCTGATATTGTGACAACTTGTTTAAAATTAGTTCAGAAACAACAGATGCACTATATCAAATGTGTGTCCCCATTCCCTTCTCTTGCATTCATAGCAATCTTTGCTTGTTATTTACCATACTCTTTACACCTGAAGACAGAGTTCTTTCTACTTCTTGCTCCTTTCTCTCCACTTCCTCATTTTGTTCTCATTATTTTCTCCTTCGTTCTTTCCTTTCCTTGAGCAAATGTTTTCAAGATACTAATACTTGAGTTATAGCAATGAAAGGGGCTTGCATCATAGTAAAGCGTCTTTGCTAATCTGGTTCCTGTTGAGCCTACTGAACATTAAAAGCCACATAAATAATCCAAAATATTAATAGTTAATAAAGAAAATGTAAAACTCCTTTTAAATTTATTATTTATCAAAATTAATTTAATCAATTAAAATTGATTTATGTTATCACAAAATAGTATTATTAATTGAATAATGATATAAATTTTGAGAATCTTTAACTATTAGATATACATATCACACTTATTTCTCTGCAAGAAAAAAAGTTTCCATTAACTATACTTTCAAATATAATTTCCCCATTTACAATCCAAGAATAACTACTAGTCATAGTTAAGTTATTTGATGCTTCTGTCCAATTGATCTGTTCCAGGAGACATTTTCTTCTCACGTGATCTCACAAAAAATCTTGGCCTGTAGTACATTGCAAGATTCCACAATTTAGATATTACAGAAGAGAAAGTGTAAATCACATATTTGCCGATGTATATAAAGCTTGGTTAATATTAGGATCATCAATTCTCCTTACTCCCAATTCAATATTATTGTCTCTACTCTTGTCCACCTGCCTCCTAATCAAATATGTAATAGTATTTCTCCTTTTTGTGTGTCAAATCTGTTTCTATTAAAGAGAAGCAAAAAATGGTAACACATTCAGACTTTTTAAAAAAAAGATTTGAAATATAGAAAGAAATTGATTGGGTAAGATTAAATTGAATTAATGGAATGCAGAAAGAGTCTATTGATAGAATAAAAGAATAACTTTTAGAAAATATGTAAATAATCAGCTAAAATTATTTAAAATTATTTTCACTGCATTTTTAAAATTCATAATATTAAAATTTTATTGTCTCTAATGTGTTTTCTTTGTTCTTGAGTATCTTAAGCTGCATCAGATTTTATTTGGCATCAGAGATTTTTGTGTCATTTGACTATCTCAGTCTAATATTTAGGAAGATGATATTTATAAAAAGGAATTATATTGAGAACTATCATCCATCATAGTTAAGATAGTAAATGGAGATAATAGCTTATAAAAATGTATGTAAAGAAAATTCAACAAATTCAGAATACTGACACTTGTTCAACACTTTGTCCTCTCAAACATGGCTTAGCCCTTTCACCCCATGATTTTCAAAAAGATGGCATAATCAATGATTGTCTGAATGACCAGAGAGATGTGGAAAATGAATCTGGGAAAAAAAGGAGGAAAAATAATCAAACTCCAAAGTTCACAAACTAAAAATATCTATTGTTTATACTTTCACTAAATACCTTACCCATTCATTCAATCTTTTCCTACGTGCTGCCAAAAACAGTCCACACCATCACCACCTTAGCCTGGATAGCAGCAAATACTACAAAATAGTTTCCCTTTCTCAATTTGAAGTCCCATATAATTTATTATGTATTAGTTTTAATATGAAAGTACATAAAAAATAAATGTAAAATTTAATATCTTATACAAAAAATGGCAATAAAATGACCTCCTAAATTATGAAATGGTGTATTGTCCTAGATGACCCAAAGGATACCATTTCCTATGCAAAGCCCTCCTCACTCTCTTACTTAAATTTTGTGATAATCATTTTCTCTATATCTTGTTTTTCTAACTATGCTTATTTCCCTGGACAATATAATTTTCTCTTGCTTCTTGTGGTAGGCAAAAGAATGATCTCCCAAAGATACTGATACCCTAATCGCTGACATCTGTAACTATTTTATCCTACATGGCAAAATTACTTTTCAAATGTCATTAAGTTAAGGACCTGAAGATGGGAAGATTATCTTGAATTACCTACATGTGCCAAATTTAATCACATGGGTCATTAACATTGGTGGGAAATGTGCATAGGAAAAGATGGCACAGAGAGAAACAAAGTTTGGCTTTGAAAATGGAAGAAGGGGACCAGGAGCCAAGAAATGTCTGACACTCTTTAATAGTCAAAAAAAAGCAAGGAAAGGATTTATTTCTCTAGGGCCCCCCGAATGTAACATAGCCTTACCAATAGCTTAATTTTAGCACAGGGAAACACTGTCAAACATCTAACCTACCAAAGAGTAAAAAAATAATAATTCTGTGGGGTTTTTTTAACCACTAAATTTATGGCAATTTGCTAAAGCAGCAATAGAAAACTAATGCACTTCTTTTATTGATATAATGAATCAAACTAAATTTATTTTAATCTTGCTATTTTTCTCAATATTAATGTTTTTACATTCATTCATGTCAATTCTTACAGTTGTAATTTATTTATTATCATTGCTGCTGGGTATAGCATTACATTAAACATTTTATGACAATTTATTATTCATTATATAATAAATGCAATGAAATTTGTGTTGTTTACTGTTTGAGCCAATTACTCAAGAATTTATAATAAATATGCTTTATATTAATACAATGTTTTTTTCTAAGACATATATTTAGAAAAGGGTTGATGAATCATAGGGTATGTGTACCTTAAGATTTACTTAAAAATTTAAATTTGTTTTCTAAAGAGGTTTTACCACACCCTCAAACTAGCAGAGGACAAGAGATCTTGGTTTGCATCTACACCTACTTAGTTTTAGCTAATATGATGAGTACATGTTTATGTAACATTGTATTTTTAATTTGAATTTTACTGATCGCCAGTAAGTTTGAACATGTTTGTATGCTTATTAGTCATTTGGATATCATGTTTTGTTAATGGTATTCACAATTTTTTTTTTTCAAATTGAGTTGTCTTTGTTATTGACTATTAGTTTCCTTTGAGTCTAGGTCTGGGTGGTTATTGTATTGGATATCTTTTCTCCACCTTGGTGATTTGTATTTTTATTCATTTTCCAGTATCTTTTAATGAAGAAATTCCATACATTTTAATCTAGTCAATTTATGACTTTTACTTAAGCTGTATTTGTTTAAGAAATATTTCCCTTAAAATGCCATGAGAATATTTTTATGTATTATCTTTTAAAATGTGTATTGCTTTGCCTATTACATTTAATTTTTAGTCTACCTGGAATTTATTTTTAAATGGCTTGATAAGGGGAAAAATCATGTTTTCATATAAAAATACCCAGTTTTCTTGGCATAAATTTAAAAGACTATTGCATCCATATGTTCCTGCACTGAAATATCTCGTATAATGAAGTGATTATAAAATTACTCAAGCACTTTTCTAAGACACTCCAATGTCTCTGGACTTCTTTGTTTCTGATGAAAAATCAACCATTAATCCATTGTTCTTCCCTGTAATGTTTTCTTTCTCACTGGCTCACTTTAAGATTTTCTTTCCGTATGGCTTTCAGTATTTTGATTATGATGTGCCAAGACAGCATTTTCATTGTGTTTAGATTGGAGCTTCTTAAATCTCAAAGTCAGTATTTTCTACCAAATGTGAAAAGATTGCAGTATTTATGTCTTCAAATATTTTACTCCTTTTTCTCATTCTCTTTTTGGGACTGCAATTATAGATATGTTGAACTTCATGATAAGGTATGTTTGTATATTTATTTACTTTTTCTCTCTCTGATATTTAGATTGATGTTATTTTCATACTTGCTGATTTTTCTGTCATCTTCAGTCTTTCATTGAGCCCATATAGTAATACTTACTTTCTTTTAATTTATTGGACATTTTAGTTCTAAAATTCCATTTTAGTCCTTTTTTTTTCCTATTGGCAATCCTCCTCTGTTCATGCATTAAGGCCATTTTCATTTAATCTTTAGACATAATTCCCCTAATTCTTTGAATATAATTAAATAGCTTCTATGCAATTCTTTTTTGCTAAATTGAAAATTTCATATTACTTTGAGTCAGATTTTATTCAGCATCTTTTTTTTTTTCTTTATTGTAAGGTGTCACTTTCCTGTTTCTTTGCATGCATGGAAACTTTTGTTGAAAAATGAAACTTGTAAATAATATATTATAACATACATAGATTCTCAAAATTATTGTTTCTTTTTCTGGTAAACAGTAACCCTGCCTGGACTTAAAAAAAAAAAAAAAATGCTAGTTCTATCTTCCAAGCATTAGGCAGCGGCTGATGTGTCTGCTCAATTGTGCTTCCCAGATGCTACATATAAAGCCTGTTCTCTTAGGGGTCTTTGTGAAGCATATTCACTTGCACTGGTTACCAACTTGCCTGGGGCTGGTAAGAGAGGACACCCATGCGTGTAAGTTACTTGAAGTGTGCTTATCACTTGCAGATAGGTAGCAAGGAAAAACAAAAGCCTAGGATTCCTTGCAAGCCAGTCCCTCAAGGCTTAGAAAAGCTGCCAGGAGTGTATGGGGTCTCATCATGCATGTCTCTCACTTGTATTACAGTTGATGGACCCTGGAAAACTGCCTGCCCTGGGTTTTATACCCCTGGGTTATGGGAATTGCTTACTGTCCCAAAGGACATCTTTTTGGGGGGCAGGGGAAGGAACAGAGTCCAGGCTATTCCAGCCAGTCCCTCTGTATTTTAGGGTATTACATTCTCAGCGTATTTTACAGTTAATCTTGAGAACTATTAATACAAGTGAGAAAGGAAGGAGAACTGGGTTGGTGCAAGGCCACCTGGAGAAACATCCTCAGTATCCACTGTTTTTGTTTACTTTGTTCTCCATCCTAATAGAGACAGAGATTATACAGTCAGTTCTTAGTATTCCTGGGTTCCATGCATTCAGCCATGCATTGAACCAACTGTATCAAAAGTATTCAATAAAAATTGTGTCTGTACTGAACATGTATGGATTTCTTTTTCATGTCATCATTCCCTAACCAATACAGTAGAACAACGATTTACATAGCATTTATACTGTATTAGGTATTGTGAGTAATCTAGAGATGATTTAAAGTATACAGGAGGGTATGTGTATGTTATATGCAAATACTACAACATTTTATATCAGGGACCTGAAGATTTTGATATTCACGGAAGGTCCTGGAACCAATCCCCCCAAATACTGAGAGATGACTACTCAAAATTTGAGACAAAATCTTTCTGCTATCCCCTTGTTTCTGGGGGTTCGTACCAATTGCCAGCTGTTCCATAAATTCTTGGTTTCTTTCCCCTGAATCCCAAGTTATTAGGCTTCAGCTTTTTGCTGTCCAAGCTGTATCTGAATGCCATCAATTAATAAGGAAGCAAATACACAGAACTCACCCGACACAGTTTATCTTAAAAGGATAGATCACTTTTTGATCTCTGTGTTCTTTTAAATTGAGGTCTCTGATACACATATGTATTTAGTGGCCATCCAGAGATTTGTGCTCTGATTGCAGATCACACCCTATCTGTGGTCCTTTAACTTGCAGTGTATGCCCTCTTAAATTATTTAATCTCGACCTATTTTTCTACCATCTTGAGCTGGTAAGGTTTTAGTGTTTCAATGTAATTTTTCTTTGTTGTAGCCAAGCTGGTTGGAGAATATATTCAGGAAAAAAGTCACTACATGTATTCTTACCCCTTAGTGTTGCAGCTTTTCAAAAGTAAACTCTCCTCTGACTTCTACTTTATTTGTATACCTTTTTCTTCTTTAACATAGTTTTTTTTAAAAAAAAAAATCATTTATTCTGTCTAAATATTAGAATTTTTATCCCAAGAATTCTTCACATGACTATTTTACATACCCATCATTATCACAAGTAGTCAATCTTTATTTATTTATGTATCTTTTCAGAAAGTATTTATTGAACTGTCACATTATGTTCAGACAATTTGGGGCCTTTAGAAATATATCAATGAATGGAATAGCCAAAAATAATTGTCCTTGTGAAGCAAAATTATATTTGAAGTAGAAATAGAATAAACATAAAAATAATAGATAATAAAATCATGTATATTTTAGTAGTATATTAGCTTCCTGGGGGAAAATAATTCAGAGTAAGAGGAGATTTAGAATATGGAAGTGGGAAGGGTATTAGTTTCAAATATTTTAGTCATGGTAGGGCTTATTGAAAAGGTAACATTTGAGTAAAGAATTGAAGAAGTCCAAGGAGTTAGCAGTATATACCTGTGGAGCAAAGAATGTAGACAGAGGGAAGAGTCCGTGCAGAGATTATCAAGCAGCATCATACTTAGAAAGTTGGAGGAAAAACAAAAAGGCCAGTGTGGCTGGAACAGGTTGAGAAAGTTAGAGACTAGTTGGTAATGATATCAAGAAGCAAATGGGCACCAAATAAAGCAGAGCTTTGAAATTTGTTAAAAAGGCTTTAGCTTTCTTCTAGGTGAAATAGGAATTGAAGCTTATTGTTAAGAATTCATGTTTTAATTGAAATGTTGTTGTAATATATTTTTTAGGTTTTTTTGTGTTAGAGAAGCTCTGACAGAGAAAGCAGGAAGGAGGAAGGTGGAGAGAAAAAGAGAAGGGGAGAGAGAAAGAGAGAGAACACTTAGATGTCTGTTCTGTAGTAAAGCTCTGTTGTTATCCTTCTATGCTTTCAGGACTATAAATTCTTACATAAGAGCTTGTCCATCCTTATCATAGTTCTCATTACAATCTAATATACTTACTTTTTTATTTACCTGCATTATATTGCAGACATTCCAGAATGAATTGATTAAATCACTTATTGAATAATTGTCTGACTTAATAAACTCATTAAATTATGCTAAAAAGTTGATACCAAGTAAAACATAATGTCTGTTAAAAATTAATTTGAAAACGATAATCTAAACATAACTGTATGTCTCTAAAGATATGCTGGATTTTGGAAGAGGATCAAGTGAGACAGAAATAGAGAAGTCATTGACTATGGTATGCCCACACACAAGGGACATTATTCATATACAACAATAGTGCAGCTTCTGTGGAATTGTAGCAATTAATCACACTAGTGGGATCAAAAGGAATTAAGCCATTTAAAAGTTTCTTGATCAAAACAGTTGAAGACAATGCAATTGAAATTTATAAAGAAAAATATTTGTAATTCCACACTGCAAGGATATAACATGACTTGCGATGGTTTGGAGCAACAGGATCAAAAAGAAAAATAAGCTATACATGGTACGGTTAGGGTGCAGATCTAGCTGGGTTCAATTCCCAGCTTTGCTACTTATTGGCAATATGACCAAAGACAATTTAAAATTGTTGTCCATCAATATCTATATACTTAAAATGGGGTTGATAATAGTATACACTTTGTAGATTTACTTTTAAAATTAAACGAGTTAAACATTTAGGAAACACATGCCAAATGTTGAACCCTGAACCCTGTGTTCATGTGTGTGTTTGTGTGTGCATGTGTGTGTGTGTGTGTCTGTGTGTTTATATATTTCACTACCTTGACTCAAAATGAGTCAAGGAGCTTACAGAATCTTTATTTTTCTATTTTTTTCTTTTTACAAACTAAATTGGTTTGTAGTAAATAGATTTTCCTGAGGTTAATATCTATTTTTATTTCTTACAATTACAATGTGACTCTAAATATGCAAAAATAAAATGATGGCTTGGAAAACATGTAAATAAGGAAGCATGTTGGTGGGCCAGAGTTATAGAATAGTCTTTTCAAATTTTCTTTTCAGACCACAAAACAAATATGTGATCATACTTCTTGACAGGTGGTGAGCTACTGTGAGCCCAATTTAGGTTATAATGCTGGGCTGTGTTTAAATTACCACAGAAGAGTAAGGTTCTTGAACTATTAGGGCTGAGATCATTTTAAACATATTATTTCACCTTATGCTCTTAAACTTTTCGCACCAAATTTCTGCTTTATTGAAGTTTAAGAGCTATATTTTGACATTTTAAAGGCAGAAGCACTCCAGAGGGATTCACTGGTAAAAGCCATTAGTGAATTTGCTGATATAAAACTTGCATGATATCATAAATCTTTCAGAGATTCTTTGGAAAATGTGTGTTTCTGTGTTTGTATGTGTGTGTGAGAGAGGGAGAGAGGGAGAGAGACAGAAAGAGAGAAAAGGAGATTAGATAGGAATGGTAAAATGTATTACAAGTCTTCAGCATGAGCTTTCAACATTACACTTTTTGACATTTAATAAAATAGGATCACAAAAAGCTATATCCTCAGAGGCCTTGTTAAGCCATCATATGAATGAATATGTACACCATAGGTTCTGAGAAGCCATATACAAATCAGTTTTACTATATTTTATTTATATATATGTAAATCCAATTTCATATTCATGTAAATAAAAGTTAGTAAAATTTACTTTCCTTTTCTGGAAACACAAATATTGACTATATCAACTATAGAACATTAACAATAACACTTCAGATCATTTCAATATATAGCAATGGGTACAAAAATATGAAGGTAAAGTTATATCCATGTGTCTATTTTGACTTTATTTTAATCATCTGAATGTTCAGAAATAGAGCAGAGAGAGAAGTACACTGTTTGCAATATTAACTGGTTCTAACTTCTATAGCTAAATGCATAGATAGTATTGTTAGGTTATTTCATGGAAATAGTTGAAAATTTAGTTTCTTTAACATTCTATAGTATACCAAATATATTAAATCATTATAATTGTTAAAGTTTATATAATCTTCAGCTATGTATTATAAATTTTTGTTATTCTATAACTTCATATAACTATACGGATAGAATTTGCTAAAGTAGAATCTCAGTAATGGATAATTGTACAGAATTGTGCATAAATGGATATTTATCAAATCAGCATTGTGATTACTCACAATCATATATTTTGATTTTAAAAATCCCAGCAATATCCATGCTGTAATTTCACTGTTATGTTATCACCATAAACTTGTTTTCTATATATTAACTTCTATTTTCCAAAATTTTTAAAGTCACAAAACCATTGACCATTATTAATATGACAAACCAAACTGTATTTATTATAGAATGATATATTGCCAGGCTTTTGTCTTAAGACATTTTTAAACAAGTACTTGCCATTTAAGAACTTGGTTTAATATTTTAGGGGAAAAACAAATTTAATGAAATTTAAAAATAAAATAACATGTGCCTGCCTAGCAAAAAAAATATTATTTATAAAATATTTCTCAAATGTTCTTCCTAGGAGTAAAACTGTATATATGTACATATATATATACATTCTATCTTTATATATATGATACAAGCATTAATTAGGCTAAGAAGATATGCATATGCTCTAATGCATATACACATATAAATTTAGGTGGTGGAAAAGCAAGTAGGTTAATTTTTTGATAAGCATTTAGAAAAATAGAAAATCAGATCAATTCTTTTGAAGGATGAAATAGAATGTTCTGAGTGAGTAAAAGAACTCAAATCAGTTGATTCTATCAAGTTAAAATTGAAAAATTGATTGAATGCTTGTATTAAAATGACCTATGCTTCATTTTGTTCTTTTGGAGATAGAACCTTGAATAAATTAAATAGTTTAATACATCAATAGTGTTGAGAAGGAGGACAAAGGATTCTGTGAACACTCAAACACTGCAATATTGAGTTATGCCGGCAAATGTTGTTTGGTCGGACAGCTCTTAGCTTCAGCACAAGGTAAAGTCATTTACCAAACTGCACACATTCAGACAGCATTGAGTGATTGCAATGTCACCAAGAGAAAACAAGCTGAGAGTCATTGCAATCATACTGTGCAGTTGGAAATCCCACAGGTCTTATTGGTCAATGTGATTTCAGTTGGAATTTTCTAAAAGCCCCAGGCAAGAAGAAAAATCCAATTTGCCCTGAGTAAAGTTGGGAATTGCAGCCACTCATATGAATTCTCAGTCATTCTATTAGATTTAACCAGATCCTTTTTTTCTCTCAGAAAATTGAATCCAGACACCTTGCATGAGAATAACTTGGGTGCCATTTAAAATGTATATTAATGGACCCCACAAAAATTTCACTGTATCCAAGTCTCTCCAGGGGCCTGATTATCTGCATGTAAATAAATATTGCAGGTACTATGTGCACAATGGCTTCAAGGATCACTAATATGAACTATGAAAGTTTTTTAGAACAGTTAATGATATTTTTCCCTGTTTCTTGGTATACTCAATAACTAGCTACTTCTTGGCAAATAATTCAAACATATTTTTGAGGAAATTACTTATTTCATTCTTTATTATGAACTTTTGGCTTCTATGAATGGTATTTTTCATAAAGGAAGAAGAAAATAAGTAGAATTCAGTCCTTAAAAGTTAGCCATGCTGGGGGAAATCTTTTTATTTTCCTCTGACTCTTCCCAGAAGGCAGAATCTTGTCTGCCTCACACAGAAGAACTGAAGCTACGATAGAAAGCAGCAGTGTTTTGGGTTGAGGAATTAGACCCCAAACTTCAGTGATACTAGAACAATTTGAAATTGAAGGTTATGATACAGAATGAAGAGAGTTACAGTTAGAGTGCTCCAAAAATCTATGTATAAATTGTGTTCGAATCTTGGCCTTTGCCAGAAATGTACATTTAATTCGTACTGAACTATATTAGGCCAAGAATTCAAGATACATAGTAGAAGGCACTACCTGAAGGTTGAAAGAAAGCACCAACCATTGAAAGCTGTGCTGTGCTACAGATTGGGGCTAGTTAAATACCTTTGGCTTTTCATTTAAACCCTGTATAGACCACTTGAAGGCCCATGTTAAGGAATCATGTTGGACTTAAAGAAAAACCACAATAACCACTACCTAATAAAGCCTAAAACCACGGTTCCACAAGATCAGAGTATTCAAACATAATTTAAAATCTTGTTGAAGAAAAGTTCAATACTCTTTAAATATTAACACAGTCTAAAAACCTAGAGACTCTGCAACATATTAATAAAAATCACAATGTCAAGTAAACAATAAAAAGGTACCAGGCATGTGAAGAATCATAAATGTGACCCACAACCAAGAAAAATAGTAGTGAAAAGAAATAAACTTCCAGATAGCTACTTTTGGAATTGGCAGAGAAAAGGACTTTGGAATAACTCATAATTATTTTAAAGTATATGCAGATAAACAATGGTATGATGAGCATAAAGATATGTATTTTCAGAATAGCAATGAAAATTCTAGTAAAGAAACAAACAAAACTCTTAAACCTGAAAAATTCAATATCTGAAATTAAAAACTCATCAGAGGATATTAACAGTTGATTGGATAATATAAAACAATGTATTAGTGAAGTTGAGTACCTGTCACTATAAATAATACAAACTGAAATACATAAAGAAAAATGTTAATAAAAAAATGAGAAGAGCTTTTAGTATCTAGGTATTTAGCACACATGGAACTGAAATATCAGAAGAGGAGAGACAGAGAATGAATCAAGAAAATGATTTGAAGAAATTTGGATGTACTTTACTAACTTATTTAAAAATGTGATTTATTGTTGTTTCCTTAGACATTGTCAGAATCCATTAAAAGCCATTCTATAACACTTTAAGCAAAAACTGACACAAGTGAACATTTTATACCCCCAAATGTTGTCTAGATTGGTGGCTGGAACTAAACAATTGAACACATCTTTACTTGATATCCTGACTTTTCTTACCTTGGCTAAGCTTATATTGTGTAAGAGTCTGTGAATTGTACATGTTTGTATTTGAGTATTTATGTATGACATTTTTTGTGGATGTTAAAAAAAGAGGTATTTCACTAAAAAGCTTCAACATTACTGTGGATTATTTATGGCTGATTATAAATTTATAGAAGATAAACAGATTTATCTGTGCCAGTACTCAACAACAAAAGCAGCAGTGTGGTTAAGTTCTTTCTGATTCTTTTTCTGCAAAATAGTATTAGTCCTACTTTATAGGACTAACATATCACCATAGTTCTTATACATTGGAGTTTGGAGAATGATGCAAAGGAATAAAAGCATATGTTTTTGGATTATTAAGATGCAGTAAATGTTAAATTAATTTGAATATTAAAGATATTTGAGCTTAATTATATGCCATCCTCATTGAGTAATGTAACCATTAAGCTTAAGAAATTACAGATTAAAATGTTGATTCTATTATTTATTATCTCTTGGTTAGTTTCAATGTAATCCCCATCAAAATACCAATGTCATATTTCACAGACCTAGAAAAAATAATTCTGTTCTTTATTTGGAATCAAAAAGAGCCCAAGTAGCCAAAGCAATCTTAAGCAAAAAGAACAAATCTGGAGGTACTACATTACCAGACTTCAAACTATGCTACAAGGCGATAGTAACCAAAACAGCATGGGATTGGTATGAAAATAGAGACATAGACAATGATACAGAACAGAGAACTAATCCACATTCAGCCAATTGATCTTTGACAAATCAGAGAACAATATACACTGGGGAAAAGAAGCCCTATACAATAAATGGTGCTGGGAAAATTGGATAGCCACATGCAGAAGAATAATTTTGTTTATTGCTTATATGACATAACTAGACAAATGTTTAACATTTCAATGTATGTCACCTATTTATATTCAAATATACTTCACATTTTCTTAAATAAAAACATACTTAATTGTAACATATGTTTGAGAAGTCTCATATATTGATAATGACAGGACAATGAAATGTATGATTGAAATCCCAAAAAGAATAGAAAAATCCTTTTACTTTTGAGGTATTTGGCCTATCATGACTTTCTCAATTCATCTTTATAATTTAAATAAGCTTTTAAAGATCCTTTTTATAAAGTGTTGCATGTACTGTTTAGAGTTCTTGCAATCTCTATCACATCTTCTTGGTCCATAAATGAGTGCCTGACCCAAGGATAGTGATCTGTACTTGTGCAATGGTTTAAGAATTTACCCAAAGATCATTTAGTTCTTTAGAATTATTGCATGCTAGGTGTCTACTTGTGAAAGTAGATCCTCATCCAGAGCATTCAAACTCAAGATATGGATTGCCTATTAGTTGAATGTTGGAATAAAAGATGTATGCATAGAGAAAAACTGAGTGGAACACTAGAATCATGAAGATCAGACATCAATCCATGAATCTTTATAACCATTTAGGGCAGTTGTTGAATCACGAAGAATTTGATTATATTTCTGTTAACTTTGAATATTCACATAGGTACTAATATAGGTGATTGCATTTTTGATATCACCTTTTATCCAGATTATTTTTGTTCCTTAAAATTTAATTTAAATTATACAGATAAGCATATGATCAAAGTGTAGTGATAATTGCTTTTAAAATAAATAAAATTTTTTTATAAATAATTCACATTGTATCATATTTTATATTCAATTTATACTCTCAGAAAGATGAAATAATATTTAGTAATTTTTTAGTCATTTTCTACCCTATTGTCTTTATGTGAATGTGTACTTTGTGTAATGTACACCATTCACTTGAAACCCATGCAATAATTGGAATTTCTCTCTTATGAACTTTGGTGAGTGACAGACTAGAACTTATGAGGTTAACACCAACATGTTGGAAGTTCTGAAATAATTAAGTACATCTGTGATATAAGAGAATGCATATAAGTAGATTTTTAATGGATATATCATTATGTTTGAATGGCAAAATCAAATTGGCCATGCTTAAACCCTAAAGAAAAGGTTAGTTTGTATGTGTATATGAGTGTGTGTATGTGTGTATAATAAAAGGTACCAGGGGTTGTATAATAATTATAATAATTTAAACTTTTGAAAACTTTTTCTTAATTAACAAGCAAAAATTATATATATTTATGGTGTACCAATCATGTTTTGATATATGTATGCATGTGGAATGGCTAAGTAAAGCTATTTAACATATGTATTACTTCACATAGTTATTTTTTTGTGTGTGGGAACACAAAATCTACTACTATCTTAGCAATTTTCAAGTATACAGAATATTGTTATTAACAATAGTCACCATAATGTATAATAGATCTCTTGTACTTATTGCTCCTCTCTAACTGAAATTGTGTGCTCTTTTACCAACAGTAAGGTGTTTTTAGCCCTTTGGACTCTTTGACTGTTAAATGTCCTTAAGACTAATAGAGATTTCATAGCAGAAAATATGGTTCATATTAGAAAAAGATGGCTGGCATGATCTACCACATTAGACCTAAAAACCCAGGGGTTTAAGATACTGTTAGAAAGTGTATTTAGTGTTTAAGACATTCACTTATATTAAAAATAAATAAATAAAGCATCAACAACACACACACACACACACAAAACATTATAAATCTGTCTCCCAGTCTTTCCAAAAGAGGTTTTGAGTGATTAATTATGTTAGCTACATAATACATATAAAGAAATACCTGAAACTTTGGAGATTATGGAATTTCTTTATACTAAACCAAAAATTGTTAAAAGTTCAGAACTATACAACTGTCCACTGGCTATATAGGGCAGGTTATATTCATAAAATACTAAATCAAATGAGACTTAAATCCACATAATCATAGATGAGAGAGTCCTAGAATGCACCCTGATATTATTTTCACAGTTTCTGAGAGTTTCTCTGGAACAGACACTCTTAATATTTGTTAAACACACACACACACACACACATCTTTCTTAATTTTTGTTTTGATATTTTAGGAAGAATTATACAGAAGCATCTAGGTCTCTAAGTTTCCAGTAAAAAAAGTGAGGAAAAAATCCATATCATTAGAAGTTTTAAAGAGATTAAAGTAACGATATAATAAAATTTCATATACATGCTGACTCAGAAGTTTCACCTTTGAAGGTGACAATGTATTTAAGAGTTTTAATGTGGTCATGATTCTAATTGCTAGACAGATATTCTTTACATTGTGTAGTTGTGGTGCAGGCTATGCACTTGTTAATAAGTTACTAATTGAATTGATGAATTTTTTTTCTAATTCAATAATCAGAGAATACCAGACCTTCACCTGACTACCTGGCCAAGGTAGCAATACACATACATGGCCATCATTTTTTTTCGATTAGGGTTTATACAGCAATCTGATTCTGTACTGATTTATTTGGAAGGATTATTAATCATCTCATCATTCTGCAGAACATCATACTGGCACAATCTTAAGAGTTAAAAAAAACAATTATTATATATGACTCAACAGGAAGCATGAATTATACAGTATAAGAAATAAATTTCAAGGTAAAACAGAAACTGCTTTGTTCAATAACGTTTCTGAAGTTCTGGTACTCTACAGTCTGAGGACTCTCCCTTTCAAAATAAAATTCATATTGCTTCTCTTTTGCCTACTAAGAAACAGGTGCGACCATCTGTAAATTTTATTGAAATTTTAAAAAGCATGTGTCCGATGTGTAAAACTCAGACCCTTTACTAGGTGATACAGAACAGATGAAAAGTTTTCCAACTTGTCCAGGCTATAGTCCAAGCATTTCTATCACATTGACTTTATGACCAAGAGAAATTATTTGTTCTGTATGTGTCTGTGGAATATAACAATGCTGTTTACAATCTGTCCCAAATCACACACACAAATCACTATAAGTATCGCTAGTATTTTAGAACAAATCCTTGCTTTGTGGTAAGTAGTTTGTGAGAAAAAACTCTTGACATATTTATTTATTGGCCCTAGTATAGACTGAATGTTTGAATATGAGCCTAATGTCTGATCAAAGGTGCCCATCATAAACTCTAATATATCTCTTCCACTTTCTTGTAATTTCTTCTGTTCCTAGATAATGTATTCCATTACTAAATGGAGGAGTCACATTTGAGATTTGGCTTCAGGGGGCTCTGAATGCAGAGTAATTTATATAAGAAACTTTCAGCTTCTCAGCATGTGATCATTTGTCTGCATTCCTCCATGCCCAAGCTTCTAACAGTGGCCTAGGGACCAACCCACCACTCCACATGAAGATCCCAAAGCACCAGCTTGGACCATGACAACCATAGGTGAATGAGAAAATGTAGAATAGCTACATTACAAGATCACAGTGCCTCCACTTACCTCTTATTGGATTAGTGTTCCAGAATAGGACACAAATGCACCATCTCAGGATTTCTACTTTTTTCTCAATAAATAGGAGAGTCCCAAGCAAAGAAGAACAGGAACATTGAAAAGCTATCTGCCTTGAACTGAGAGAAGAGTTTTTAGATGAGAAGAAACCAGAAAAGAACACTGTCAACATGAAAAAACCAGCTAGTTTGGCAACCCCAAGGGATAACAATAGACCTTGAGCAATAGACCACAACCATAAGGAAATTGTCAAACTGTAACAAATAGAATTTAGAATATGGATGGCAAATAAGATAAATGGGATAGAAAAAAGTTGAAAACCAACACAAAGGAACTAAAAAATATTTCAAGTCATGAATGAAAAAAAAAATGAAAGAGTCACATAAAGAGATAGACGACACAAGAAAGGACATACCAGAGCTTAAAGAAATGAGTCACTTAGGGAACTTCAAAACACAGCAGAAAGTTTCAACAAAAGCCTAGACCAATCAGAAGAAAGAATCTCATATCTTGAAGACAAAGCATTTAAAGTAATACAGTCAATCAGAGATGCAGAAAAAAGAATAAAGAATGAGCAATCCCTCAGAGAAATATAAGACTATATAAAGCAAGACAATATACAAATTATATGTATTTCTAAGGGAGAGGTAGAAAAAGCAAAAAGCAGGAAAACCTATTCAGGAGAATTATTGAGGAAAACTTCCCTGGTATCATCAGAGATTCAGATATCCGAATGCATAATGGTCCTCAAATATGGGGAGGGTTCGTAGTCAATAGGACATCTCCAAGACACATACACATTGACCTGGCCAAAGTCAAAATGAAGGAGAAAATTCTACAAGTTACAAGATGAAAGCAACAACTAACCCAGAAAGGAAAGCCCATTAGGCTAACAGCAGATTTCTCAGTGGAGACCTTAAAAGCCAGGAGGAATTGAAGCCCCATTTTTAATCTTCTTAAAGAGAATAAATGCCAGCCAAGAATTTTTATTCTGAAAAACAAATTTTATAAATGATGGAGAAATAAAGACATTTCCAGACAAGCAAACACTAAGGGAATTTGTCACTACTAAACCTGCTCTGCAGGAAATGCTCCATAGGGCACTATACATAAAACAGCACAATGGAAACCCACCAGTGTGAAAATATCCCAAAATCAAAGCTCACAGCTACATAAAACAATAGCACAAAGGGAGAACAAAACAAAGTAATATTTAACATGATGAACAAAACAGTACCAAACCTATCAATACTAACACTAAACGTGAATGGTCTTAATATTCCAATTAAAAGACTGGCCAACTGAATTAACGAAAAATCATTGTCCAAGTATATGCTGTCACCAAGAACCCCATCTAACTCTTAAGGATGCACGTAGACTGAATAAAAAAGGATGGAAATAAATTTTCCAAGTAAATGGAAACCAACAACAAGCTAGTGTAACCATTTTCACAGGAGATAAAATTGACTCATGTTCTCATGAGTAAGTGGGAGCTAAATGATGGGTGCACATGGGCACAAAAGGACATAAAGGACATTGAAAAGTAAGAAGGCAAGAAGATAGGAGATGGGTGAGGAATAAAAACTTACCTATTTGGGACAATGTATACTGTCCTGGTGGTGGGCACACTGAAAGCCCTGACTTCAGCATGATAGAGTATATACATGTAAGAAAAACTTTTGTACCCTCTAATATTTTTAAATAAAATAAAAGGAGACTATAACCTTAAAAAAGAAAAGAAAAAGAAAAAAAAAGAAATGCATAAAATAAAATGGATTAATGTATAGATATGTGATAAAGAAATATAACAAAATATCACTGTACACATCTTTCAACTTGTCTATATACTTGAAAATTTTCACAATAAAAAGTTGGGTAAGTAAAGTTCATCATAAAGAAAAAAACAAGAAAGTGAGAGGGGAAAAAATACAATTGTCTAGGAAGAAATTCAGGCTGCAAGGAAGATTAACCAAAATATGTGTGGTTTTGTAAGTCAAATTTCCCTCATGCATTCTCTGTTAGGCAGAAATGGTCTGACCCTAGTGCTACCACCATATTCAGGCATTGGCTGTGTGTCAATGTGATGCAGAACCAAAGCTGTTCGGTTTGTCAGTCAGCTCTACTCACTGCAGCAGTTACCACTGAAGGAGATGTGAGCTTCATACTTCTCAAAGCACCATACATAAGCTGGTCTTAAAAGAGGGGTGTTGGTTTCTTAATGCAAACCGAAATGGTTTACCCTACTCTAAGCTTCAATGGTTTTAAGCACATTATCCAAGATGTCTTCTTCACAAGTCACGATATACCACTCCTTTCTTATCTGGACTTTGGCTATAGAGTAGACATTTGCCAAGGCTATAACTAATTCCCTTTATAACACTTTAACTCTCACCATTAGATCTTCTGTCCCATTTTGAGCCTATGTGTGCTCTTGATAAACAAAACGAAGAACTCTTTAAATGCCACAGTCATGGCATTCTGGTTTCATACACTGCTCTCAGCTGATAATTGACTAAACCAAAGTGTTTATTTTCTAGGGTTTCTGTAGTTTACAATAACTAACTTATTCTACAGTGGTTTACTGTCCCTCATGTTTCCCAAGTGTTGGAGCTATTGCATAAGTCAGTGCATTTACCTACAACTTATCTCTATTTGTTACAAGTGAGAGTCTTCATGATTGTGAAGATACAGCATGTGAGGTTATCAATACTTCAATTTTCTACCAGTAATAATTTACTACAATCCCCCATTTTGCCAATAAGGAGTCCAGAATATTTTCCATAATCTTTGCTTCCTTATAGTGCTTCTGATATCAACTGTACCACCTTTTTTGTTTGGATTACCCCAGAAACCAAGGGTAAGAATTCAACTGCCAGTGAGTAATCTGAGAAGTGATCCCAGGAAATATTGGTAGGAGTAGAAAAGTAAAAGATGAGAAGTAAAGAAGCCATGAAAGTATACATTACCAAGCTAGTTACCTATGTGGGCAAAAGCATATCCATCTTCCTGGAAAATTAGGGAGTCAGTGTAGAACAGGGTCTTTTAGTTATCCTACCATATAGGTAAGGAAGCTGTGGTATCATCTACCAACTTTCCTTCTGTCACTGTGTGACAGGTAAGTACTACCACTATCTATGCTACTTCAGCAATTCTTGATTCCTCTGTACTTGAAAAAGGAAGAGCCTGTGACCAGAAAAATTACTTCAGAAAAATATGTCACAGGACTTCACATCTCGGAGTTCTGGCATACAAAAGTTAATCCTGATGAGAATGGGCTGAGCACCTATAAAATCTCCAACAGATTAGAATGGTACAAAAATTAAAAAGTAATGTCTATAATACAAAAAAGATAGACACAATAGCAAAGGCAGAAATGCATGCATACTTTATCTATTTAGAACCTTGAAAACATTGTGCTAAGTAAAATAAGCCATACACTAAAGGACAAATACTATGATTCTGTTTACATGAAAAAAAGCCAGAATAGGTAAATTCATAGAAACAGAATGTAGGTAAGAAGCTACTAAAGGGAGGAATGCAGAGTTATTGCTTAGCGGGTACAAAGTTTCTATTTTAGGTAATGAAAACATTTTTAAAGTAGATAGTAGGGATAGATACACAATATTGTGACTATAATGGCACTGAATGGCATACTTTAAAAGGCTAAAATGGCTCTGTGTGTGTGTGTGTGTGTTGTGTGTGTATTTCTCCACAATAAATAAGTCAATGTAATGATTTTAAAAACAATTAACTAACAAGGAAATATATATTTTTTTAAATATAATCATCAGCATAATACGAATTGAAAATTGTGCAGTAATTTACTATGAATCAACATGAACATTTTATAAACAGAAAAGAACTGATCAAGGTCACCAAATACAGTTCAGAGAAGGAGAAAACATGAATGATAAAGAAGTATGAAAACAACCTCCAAGTCATTAGTATCCAGGGCATTTGAATTTCTAAGAAAACATTTCTGAAAGATGCACAACCTTACTTCATGAAATTTAATTAACATGAAAATTAGATGATATTTCATATACTTAGAATGTTATAATTTAAAAAGTCAGAGAATACATGTTTGGAATGAAGAATAACAATACGAATTTTCAAATATGCTTTGCGGATATAAAATAATAAGTGTGACATTTTATGAAAAGAAATTGATAATATCTAATAAATGAAAATCCACAATCCAATTTCTAAGTTTATATACAAGAAACTTATGCAAAGATATAGAAGACAATTTGAACAGTATTCTTCGCAACTTTGTTTCTTATAGTGCAGACTGACAACAATCTAAATATACATTAATATGGGACTGAATATTTTATATTTAATTCATTCAAACCCTGGAATAGTTTAAGGCTATTAAAGTGAATAAAACTTGTGAACATATCTCACAAATATAATTATGTTAAAATAGGAATATACAGAGTAATGAATATCATATCATAAATTCTGGAAAAAAATTAATACAGACAATATATGATGTAATAAATGAATATGTTCACATATGTAAAATTAACAAAATGGCCAAAAATCAACTCTGCCTTCAAAATAGAAAAACAAAGGTAGAAAGGGCTTCCTTTGGATCTGCAAGTGTTTATTTGAAAAGTAAAAGTCCTAAAGCAAATATGATTGCATATTAATGTTAATTTAATGTAGATGTTGGTTAATGCATGGTTCACTATACTTCACAGTTTTTTTAAGGCTTGATATGCTTATAAAATAGATTATTATATCAATTAAAGCCTGTAATTTTCATCAAACTCAACAACCCTTTTTCCTAATTAGGATATTATGACTTAAATTATATTGTCTGCTTACACATGGCTTTATTTTAAACTTTTTAAATTTATTATCTTTAAATTAGTAAATAACATGTAGAATTATAAAATTATGATTTTGAAGTCTTTTAATAAGAGAGTATAAACATTTTTTTGCTCATACCTAATATATTTATTTTTATTTCCACCATATTGTATCTTATTTTTAGTTTGTTTTGTGTTTTTTCACATTACTTCTGTTGGTAAGACTGTCTTTCATTTCTCTGTGACTTTTAAAAAAAATTTGTCAGTTAAAGAACAATTCCACTTGAATCTCTACTGATGCTTACTATTAATTTTTAAGATATTTTTATCCAAACTATGAATAAGTACATGTGTCCACTTCTGCAGTTTATCCCAAGGTGGGATTGATTCATCTTTATCATTTCCATCCCACACCACCCCTTATTCTCATGCCGCCCTTTATCTAAATTAATTCACCTGCAACATGAGGTGACAAAGCCTTCCCTCTCATTTCCAATGGCCTCTTTATTTAATTATTTATTTATTTCAGCATATTATGGGGGTACACATGTTAAGGTTATCTATATTGCTCTTGCCCCCTTTCCCCTCGAGTCAGAGCTTCAAAAGTGTCCATCCCCCAGTTGGTGTGCATCACACTCATTATGTATGTGTATACTCATCCCCTCCCCCCCACCTTCCCAACACCCGATAAATGTTATTCCTATATGTCCACTTTGGTGTTGATCAGTTAATACCAATTTGCTGGTGAGTACATGTGATGCTTATTTTTCCATTCTTGGGATACTTCACTGAATAGAATGGGTTCCAGCTCTATCCAGGAAAATACGAGAGGTGCTATATCACCGTTGTTCCTTATAGCTGAATAGTAACCTCTGTGGAAAGCAATATGGACATACCTTAAAGTGATACAAGTGGATGTACCATTTGATCCAGCAATCCCATTACTGGGGATCTACCCAAAAGAACAAAAGTCACTATATGAAAAAGACACCTGCACTCGAATGTTTATAGCGGCACAGTTCACAATTGCAAAGATGTGGAAACAACCGAAGTGCCCATCAATACGTTAGTGGATTAATAAAATGTGGTATATGTATACCATGGAGTACTAATGGCCTCTTCAATGGCTCCATTACTCTTGACATGCAAATGGAAGACAATATGTGTTTCAAACACACTCCTCCCTACCTACATGGTTTATCATGAGTCCTAGCTCCCAGTGATTACCAAATTTGACTCCAGCCATTTGATAAAGTTAAGTCCTTTTTTTTTTTTTTTTTTTTGCTCCACGTATGTTCCGTGGGACACTTACTGCTTCAGTACATTCTGCTCCCTTTTGCAAGTTCCTATTCCCTGAGAAATCAACCTTTCCAAATCACCAGAGCCTAAACTGTGAGAATATAAAGCATAAATTCTATAAATATAACACTGGTACGAAAAGCTGTTTCTTCCTTCTATCCCTTGCTTTTCAGATTATGTAATTTTGCTCTGTGGGACATGACACTATGTAGTGGCCACTGATTCAACACAGAATGCTGCCTCTGAGTTGATGCTTTAGCTGAGCAATTCATAGTCCATATCAGTATTCGATCAGGACATGTCCTTCCAGCAATAGAGCGTGTAATACTTCAAGGAATTCTTCACTCACTTTTGCACCTAATTTTCTGTAAAAAGATTATTTATTCTGAGGGGATATATGCAGGGCCCCGTATTTGAGGTTAGTCATTAGATTATTGGCTATTATTGTGTTAGACAAGCATAAAACTCTCAGACAGCAATACGGGAAAGGCAAATGTTAGGAAAATAAACTCATATCCAAATTAAGCATCACTTCTCATAAGAATAAATGACTCAGCCCTCCAGTATGGAAGGGCTTGAATGTAATCAACTTAGCAGAGAGTGACTGGCTTGCCTACTTGGATTTCTGCCATACACAGGGCTCAGAATTGGTCTCTGCTCCTGACAGGTTGGTGAGAGACACAAGCACTATGTGGTCTGTGGCTAACATCCCTCAATATTATCATTTCTATACTCTTCATGAGGCCAGTGAACAAGCCTTGAGTGGCTGAGATACAGAGCAGTTGACATCCACTGGATATGTTCCTAACAGGTTATTGAGTACCTCCTCTGCTACAGATGCTTTCTGGGGCACACTGATGTAGACTCAACGTTTCACATACTCTGTGCCCACTTCAATATGTCCACCCGCATGCTTATCTCCCAGACTTCAATATATCTGATTTTCTAATCTTGGTCTTTTCAGGACTCTAATCAATCAGCCAAGCCACTTGGTACTGTACAGAGTTTGTATACTTGGATCAATACTCTTGGGTTCATAACGAATGAAGTAATGCTTGCCTTATTACCTACTGAGTTGATATCCTCCATTAGTGTATTTCAGAACCACATCCTCTGACTTGCGTAGTATTACTATTGAAGTCTATTTTTATCTCACTCCAACATATCAAGTTGATTCATATGTAAACCAAGACCAATATCTTTCTTTCCTTTCAATGAGGTAATTGTAAGGAAACTTACCCCACACATGAAGTTGTAGAGGTGAGCTGAGGGAAATGGTCAGTGCAAAAATAGGCATATGTTTCCATGCCACTAGTTCATGATGTTTAATAGTGATGTTTAATAGGCCTATTGGACTCTTATATCAAATTGCCACTTCAGTGGCAATTTTATTGATTGCTACTGCACCTGATTAGCAGATTTGACAATGGTAAAGGGTAGTTCCAGTCATAACATTCCTAATTTCTATAATCAGGCACTCAATCACTACTTGGATCATGTAGTAGATAGAAATCTAATATAGGTTCCCTCCAAGAATCCTGTCCCCAACCCTGTGCATACTCTGTATAATCTTCTCCCCTTGATTATAGGTATTAGTGGTAAAAATGATGGGACATGATTTTTATAGTTTGGCCACATCATATGAAAAATGTAAAGGGATTTTGTATACATAATTAAAGCCACAAATCAGTTTATTTTGAGATAATGGAGAGGGATATTATTCTGTGTGAGCCCAGAATCAATTTGGTTCAAGTTATTAAAAGAGGATCTCAGATTATTACTGATGTGAAAATGATTCTTCACGGGCTTTGAAGAAGTAAGTTTCCACATTGTGAGAGGGCTACAGAGGTAAGACTTGAGAGTGGCCTCTAGGCACTGTAAGCAACCTCCATCAACAGCCAGCAAAAAAATGGACACTTCAGTTACATAATCACAAAGAACTAAATTATTCCAACAACATAATGAGCTCAGAAGAGGACTATGTATTCCAGATGAAAACGCCGCTTGGCTAACACCTTGATTTCAACCTTGTGAGACCTTAAGCAGAGAATATAATTATACTGTGTCTGGACTTGGGAACTACAGAAATTGAAATAATGAATAAGTATTGCTTTAACCTGAAAATTTAGAGATAATTTGTTATGCAGCATAGAAAAGTAATACAAATCATTAGCACACAGGAAGCTTCTTTTCAAATATCGAGCAGTCTGTTCTCTGTTGAAGAAGACATTGCCCAGGGTATAAAGTTTTTTATTTAAAACCTTTCATTATTCTGTCTTCAGAGATTGTTTTGCCCAATATTTTACCATTTCTATTTAGATGATTATATATATATTATATTATATAAATATATATCTTACACTTTGCTTTATATTTCATTTTCCCTTGTTGGAAATAAACATATTGACTTATCTTTCAGGTCACTATTTGTATTGTTTCTCAGTTCATATATTTGAAGGTACTCACCAGATGGCAGAGATTATACTAACATGAGACTTTTATTTAAATTAATGATATAATATGGCAAAATAAGGAGAAGGCAGGTAAGCATTGGAGATCCAACGGGTAACTGCAGCATAGACCCCTGCTTGAGCCCAATCTTACAAGCTGCACTGTCTTGAGATTAATTGGAATCATCAAGATTTGTGGAAAGAATCTTGAATTTGAGAGAACACATTTAAAAAGCTTTCTTGCTTATTCAGTGGTCAGTCTTGTCAAACCGATTAGGATAGTTGCAAATCATCAATAAAGAAACTAACACTAGGTGTTACGAGAAAACTTTCAGAAATTGAAAAGTACGTCGTAAAAGTCACTGCTTTTATTTTAGCCAAGAAGAAAAGCAATAAACCAACAATCAGACAAACAAACAAAAAACTCCCAAAAAAGACATCCAAGCACTCCAAAAGACAGAAAGCTTTTGCCATCCAGTATTAAATCAGTTTTATTTCTATATTAATCCTCCCAAGTCATAGATTACTGTGTTCACTCTTCTGTTAAACCCATCTAATAACTGTATTTTGTTCTTTTAAAAATTGATATTTTGTAGGGATTCCAAATCTTTATCAAAACTCTCCAGATTTTCTCCTTTATATTCTATCTTCTTTATTATCGTGAACATGTTAATAACAGTAATTTAAACTCCTTGTCGGTTATTAACAACTCAATCCCCTGCAGATATATTATACTTTAATTAACTAATGTTTCTCTTCAGTTCTGGTCATTAGGATAGATTTTTTAGAATGTCTCATAATTTTTATTGGATGATTGGCAGTGAAAATGAAAACTTGTATGGGATTTGGGAGGTGATATTTCTGAAAAAGAACAGTTTGTTTTTTATAGTAGATGCTAGTATATCCTACCAATTCTGTACAGGGTTGGCATATGATTTTATAAGTAAGGTTTGTTACTATTTAATATTATATTCTCATAATTTTTCTCTTTGCTTTTTATTTTCTTTACATTCTTAACTATAGTTATTTCAAAGTCTTGGCCAACAAACTATTCTAGGTCTATTTTTCCTCCTGTTTTTGACGCCTTTGTCATTTTTATATAAATGTTAGGCATTGGGTATGGAAAGATGAAGAGGAAATATGATACCTTGAATAAAATTACCTCCAGTAACAATAATTTTTTTTACTTTAAGCAAACAGTTGCTGTAAAGGTGGTATACCTGAAGATAATCAGTGATTGAGCTCATGATGAAGACTGATGCATTTCAGTATACCTTTTACAAAAGTTACTCTCGAAGAGGCCCAAATGGAAGTTGGAAGTGTGTTAGGTTCCTTCTTTCTTAGTGGAGGATGAAATCCAATGTCTGCCATCTCTACCAGCTTCATAAGAACACTGAAAGTTATGCTCTCTATCTCAGCAACTCTAATGTTGTTTTCAAATTGTCACACATCCAAATGGGAAAAAAGACAACAAAAATCATGGTCAATTTTCTAGACTTCCCTTGTTCTGTGTTTGATTTTATCTTCAAAACACCTTGTTGCTTCCTTAGATAACAAAGTTCTTTATACAGATTTTAAAATATTTTGCCTATAGTTTTCTATTTTTTTTAACTTTTTTGATACAGGTTCTCATTCTGTCTCAGGCTGGAGTTGCAGAGGCACAGTTATAGCTCACTGTAGCCTCAAACTCATGAGCTCAATTGATCCTCCTGCCTCAGCTTCCCAAATAGCTGTGGCTACAGATGTGTACCGCCATGCCCAGTTATGTATTATTTATTTATTTTTGGTAAAGATGACTTCTTACTGTGTTGCCCAGGCTGGTCTCAAACTCCTGGCCTCAAGAGATCCTTCCGCCTTGGCCTCCCAGTGCTGGGATTACAGGAGTGAGTCATCACACCAGGCCTGAGCCACCATGACCATCCTAAAGTTTCTATTTATCTGGAGTGAGTGCTGGTATGAAACAAACTATACTTCCATTTATAATTAATTACATTGAAAGAATGAATGGACAATTATATACTTCTGAGAATATATTATCTGTGACATATGTAATAAAGCTCAAAAAGTAGAGGAAATGGAAAAGGGCAGAAACATATTTGAAGAAATAATGGCCAAAATTTCTTGTAAAATACAAACTTACAAACTAAAGTACACACAAATCACAATGAGAACACAGAAAACTTCCTAAGGCTCCCAAATGGCTGAAGATAAATCATAAAGAGGGCATTTTCAGAGCAGTCAAATTTAAAAAATAATGTTTTACATTGAAGATAACAGTACAAATGATGATGGATTTCTAATTAGAAACAGTGGAGGTAAGAAAATAATAAAATAATATTGTTTGAACTCAGTAAAGAAATAAAAAAGAGTTGTCAACTCAAAAGTCTATGTCAACCTAAAATATGCTTAGAAAATTATGATAAATTAATGCCATTTTTATCAATTAAAACTGAGGTAATTTACAGAGAGTAAACCAACACTACAAGATACAATAAAAGAAGATCTTCATGCTGAAGGGAATTGACACAAATGAAAACTTTAGTCAACGTGAAAGAAAGGAGAGCATCACAAATAGTAAATATGTGGGTATGTATAAAAGATCATATATAATCACATTTATATGTGTGATCTTTTTTGTTTCTTTGTTTGTCTCTTTCAAATCTACAAGACTAATACAAAAATTCAAAGAGCATATTTCAGCATTTATACCAAGTATAAAACATATACACACAATACATATATTATAAATAATTATGATAATAACACAGATAAAGTGATACAATATTAAATATATGAAATCTAAGGATGTAAATTTTAATCACTAGAACTATCAATAAAACTTCTTGAAAAATGTATGATTCATGAGTCAACAGACAAATGACAAATATATATGTTGAATTGAGCTCAAAGTAAGCAGGAGATGGGATGATTTTATCAAAAAACAGATGAGTGGAATAAAAACAACTAACAAAATAGTAGAAAAAATATAACAACATATTTTTACATATAAATAAATTAACATCTGCAATTAAAAACTAGAGATTTTTGGACATGGAATAAAATGCCTAGAGCCAAGTATATGCTGTCTATAAGAGATACACTTTAAAAATAAAGATATACAGAGGTTGAAAGCAATACAAACCTGCCAATGCATATAGTATGCATATGAAAGATGAAATGATTCAAGCAACATAGAAGTCAAGAAAATGAGTATTACCCAAAACAAAGAAGGTATTTTGAAATGATGATAATCTAATTACTAAGAAGTACATAACATCAAAATGTGTGTGCAGCTAAATGCAGAGCTTCAAAATACGTAAAGCAGAGCTAAGAGTACTATTTAAAGGAAAAGACAAATCCACAGGTATATTTAGATATGTTAACACCCCTCCTTTAGAAACTAATTTTAAAATAACAACATAATCATTAAAAACATAAATTATCTGGAAGATCTTAAACATCTTTAACTGATATCTTAAACACTAAATCCAAGAACTATAGAATAAACATATTTTCAAGTCCATATGATATACTCATTAAGTTAGATCACATACTGTGTCACAAAATAAGTCACATTATCGCAAAAGACTAAAATCTTGCGGAATATGTTCTCTATTCATAATAGAATTAAATTAGAAATCAATAATAATAAAACATTTAGAAAGACCTCACTTGATTTTTTTTCTTTTCTTTTTTATTTCAGGAAAATATGAGAGTACAAACATTTTGGTTACATTTTATATCTTTGCCTCTCCCTAGCAAGGGTTAGAGGTATGCCCTTCCCCTTCACAATGTTCACCACATCCCTCAGTTGTGAATCTACCCCCAACCCCCTAATCCCTGGAAAACACCACCACCATCTGAGCACCATAGTGTTTATCACTCAGTACCAATTTGATGGTGAGTACATGTGGAGCCCATTCTTCCAATCTTGTGTCACCTTGCTTCGGATAATGGGCTCAAGCTCAATCCAGGAAAATATAAGCGGTCCTAGATCACTGTCGTTTCTTATAATTGAGTTATATTCCTCACTTGATTTTAAATTAAATGACACTTGTAAATAATACCTTCCCAAGGAAAAAAAGTCACAAGAGAGAGTAGAAAATGTGGTAATGATAATAAAAACACAGCACAAAAATTTTGTGATATGCTGTCAACACAGTGTTTAGAAAGAAATTTATAAGTATAAATATATGTAGTCATTGAATTAAGTAAATTCTCTCACTGTAGGTCTCCTAAACTTACACTTCATAATTCATTGCATGCACACTTATTGTTAAAACTCTTACAACATAATGCAATTTTGAGCGCCTGAATTTTATTTTAAAATACCACAATATACGCCTTTTCATTATTAACTTGTTTTTAATGAATTCATTCAGTTTATACCTTATATTGGTGCTGTGTAGAAGAGATAAGGAAAGGGTCTCTCTAGAAAGCACAGGATGAAAAAAATCAATGGTTCTCCTGGTTTTGCTGACTGTGGGCTCCTCTGGTGCCTTAATATCACATTTTCTAGATTGGGGATTCTGAGGCAAGAAATTTGTTTCACACAATTATGTCTAGTAGATAGTGCTACTTAACTGTGCTGAGCTCTAGTTTGCAATAAATAATAAATAATAGACCAAACCTCAATACAGCTGAACAGCTGTCATCACAGCTAACAGTGGAGCCAATCATGAGGTCAGACAGGAAATATAACGGGGGAGCATACATAGACCCAGCTGCCAAGGCTAACAGAACACATATCTTAACACCTGGGAGGTTGTAGCTGCCAAACCTTTCCTGTAAGCAGCTTTGTGTATTAACTACAGGACTGATAGTAAGATGGAGAAATAAAATTTTGCACATTTAACACTGCTGGAAATAGAATATGTCAAGTTAATGTTGAAATTGTCAATGTATGGATAATGATTATATTTTTGTCCAATAAATATGCTTTCAAAATGTTTAGTTCTTTTGGTCAAGAGCTGTGTTTAATTTTTTTTGGTAATTTTAATTGGGGTTATCATTTAATTTAATTTTGTTTGCAAAACTCTCATTGTTTTCAATTGCTCGATTCTATTTTCACATAGGGGTGAAACTATTTTATTAATACACATGTAGTACTAAAAATTAATTGCATAATTGAGAGGATTAAATATCCTTCATCAAATCTATGGCCTAACTAAAAAATGCAGATTTTTATCATATTTTCCATTGCTGCCTTAATGTTGGCATTATATTGATAAGTAATGTGATACCCTTTCGTGGCTGGCACAAACCCTTTCTGCTGTTTTGCAGAAAGAAACCACAAATCCAGGTGAAAGGCAATTTCTTAGACAGATTTGATGTTGTTCATAGAGTGGGATCACAGTGGCATAACTTTTTCTTATATATTCTATGAACTCCATGTCTCTAGGAGATCAAACGGATGCAAAAGATATCCTATGATCAGAGTGGCGATCCAGTGAGGTAATTCAAAGAGCTCTCACCCTCCCATTTTTAGGTAAGTTATATAAGCTCTTGACCACATATGACAATTTTGGGTATTGGCTACATGCTGGCCTATCTACCTGTGCAAGTAGAGTAACTTGGAAATAATTGTGCATTTATGGGTGTTTGTTGAGAGCCAGCATGTATTGAAAATCAAATGGCCAGGCCTCCAACAGGCTTGAGATTTTTGTCCTGCTGTTGTCCTCTTTCATGAGAGGAAACAGTCAGTATTGTGCATTCATATTTGTTAATAGAAATGTAAATTTCAAAAATACTAGAGAATCAAAAGCTACTTCGAGGTGCTATAAAGAACTGTGAAAATTCATATTCCTATTACAGAGATAGGTACTTATTTTCAATAATGAAATGAATCGCACAACAGTTCCTTACTGTGCTCTGATCAATTAATCTTGGTTTATGATATGGATGTTCATGTAAATTGTCCTGAGGAAAGAATGTCCTTGTCTCTCCTGGTCTTATTGCTCCTTGTGACAATTGTACGTTAAAATGCAAATGAATATATTAGCATGTTGTTTAATATATCAGTTTCTTGTAAGTTGTTTACAAGCTGTTGTCTATCTTGTGTCCTCTAAATTCAATCAATGAAAACCCTGGGTATATTTATATGTATGTTTAAATATAGAATATAACAAAAGTAAAACTCACAGGTCTTTTTCTTTCATCCATCTGGACCCCAATTGACAATTCCCTTCTATTGTTGGATAATCTTTTCTGTGCATGAAACTTAATTTTAATGAATTAATATGGCCAAGTAGTTTGACAAATGATTAGACAGGGTATATTAATGTGCTGAAAAAGATATCAACTAGAAGAGTATTTACTGAGTAGTTACTAGAAGTATTCATAAAGGGTATGATAACTATACCTAAATATAAGAAAGAGAAATTTATTGAGAAATATTTATAAAAAGTGTTAATATCTTAGAAATGTAATATTTAAACATTATTCTGAAATTGTTTAATCACAATCCATTACTTACAGACAGGTAAACTGTTCAAACATTCAAAGACCTTTGTTTTTATTCATTTTAGACACTGTGGTGTGTATACACTATTATTTTTGTGTTGTTTCATTTTGAGGAAAAGCCTTTTGTGAAATTCTTGATGAAGTTCTTTGCCTATTTTTCTACTGAGTTGTCTATAATATGTGTGTGACCGTATGTATGTGTATGTATGTACACAATTTGAGTTCTGTGTTTTTCGTATATAATGGTATGAATGCAATATCATTATATCTTAATTATATTCTCTGTCACTTGCTTTTTTGTCACTTTAATTACATATGTTTAGATTTTTTTATTTTAAAGTAGTTAATTTACAAATTTTCCTTTATTTTTGTTATTTCCTTTTTCCTCAAAACAATTACTAACTATTTCTAGGTATTGAAAATAATCTACTCTTTTTCTCTAGAAATTTTAGTGTTTTTTTTATCCAGTTTAGATCACCAACACATGTAGAATTGATTTTTTATGATATTATGTAGAGGTAAAGATTAAGTTTTCCAAATATATGTCCAATTATGATTTTTCATTTGGAAGATGGAAGAAGAACAATTTAGCTTTAATTGACCAAATGGTGTTTATGTTCTAATGACTCATAATTCTAGGTGGTATCTTGAGTGTAAAAGCAAACAATAAGTAGACGTACCTACCGAGAGAGTAAAATTCAAACTTTAACTAAATTAACTGCAGGATGGGCAAAAGTGATTTGCCCAAACTCTGGCAACCATAGAGTTAAATAACTCCTTTATGATAGAGGTAGATATTTATCCAAAGCTTCAAATTATTTCTATAATTATTTATATTTAATAGTTGACATTTATTCAAACATATGAGATATGCTAGGAAGAAACATGGACAAATGATGGAAAATCAAGAGAAAAGTGAAAAAAATGATCAACAGATTATATAGATTTTTGACAGATTGAGCATAAATTCAAAAATAATTGTGATTAAGATATAACACAAAATAGATTGATAATATTGGCAGATAACAGAATCTATAAAATTATTAAATTATTTGCAGATAAAATACAATGTCTTAGCCCATTTTGTGTTGCTATAAAGGAATATCTGAAGCTGGACAATCTATAAACAAAACAGGTTTATTTGGCTCTTGGCTTTTCAAGCTGTACAAGAAGCATGATGCCAGCATCTGCTACTGGGAAGTTGACTCTGGCTGCTTCCACTTAGGCAGAAAGAGGAGAGCTGGCATGTGCAGGTATTATATGATGAGAAAGGAAGGAATAAAGAAGGATGAGGTGTCAGGCTCTTTTTAGCAACCAGGGCTTGTGGGAACTAATAGGGTGAGAACTCACTCACCTCAGAGGGAGGGCATTAATCTATCCTGAGGGATCCATCCCCATTACCCAAACACCTCCCATTAGGCCTCACCTATAGCATCAGCGATCAAATTTCAAAATGAATTTTAGAGGGGACAAACCATAACATACAATAATATAATAATTCCAAAATTATAACAGCATTAAGAACAAAGTAGCATATCAAGCACATTTTAAAACATCATAATAGAATGAGTCAACTGGGTCACATAAAAATAGAAAATATCTGTTTTGATGCCCAGAGAAAAAAGGAGGGAAAATTTTATAAGCTATGCCACAGGGTGATATGGTCTGAATTTTTGTCTGCCCCAAAATTAATATGTTGATGCCTGCTATAGTATGAATATATCCCCCTAAAAGCATGTGTTAAAAACTTAATTCCTAATGCAACAGTTTAAGGAAGTGAGGCCTACTGAAAAGTGTTTAGGTCCTGAGGGATCCACCTTCAGGAGTGGATCATATTGCCCATTGTGAAATGACTTGAGCCTGTAATTTTAATTTCTTGCTGTCTCTTGCACTCTCACACTCTCTTTCCCTTCTGATTTTTGCCCTGGGATAATGCCACAGAAAGCCTCATGAGAGTCTAACACTTCAAGCTTGGACTTCTCGGCCAACAAAATATGAGCCAAAAAATTTCTGTTTATTGTAAATTATCCAGTCTCAGGTATTCTGTCATAGCATCACACACACACACACACACACACACACACACACATACACACATCTATGACAGAAAATTGGAACTAGAGAAGTGGGGTATTGCTATAATAAATATTTGAAATTGTGGAAGCAGCTTTGGAACTGGGTAATGGATAGAGACTAGAAGAATTTGAATTAGCAGACTAGAAAAACCCTACATTGCCATAAACACAGTGAGGGCTCAGAAGATGAGAAGATCTGTAGGGAAAATCTGAAACTTCTTAGAGGTTACTTAAAAGGTTGTGATCAACATGGTAGGTAGAAATATGGACAATAAAGGCAATACTAATGAAGTCTCAGATGTAAATTAGGAACAAGGTACTGGAAACTGAAGGAAAGGTCATCTTTGTTATAAAGTGGCAAAGAATTTGGCTGAATTGTGTCCTTGCCTGAGGGCTTTGTTGAAGGCAGAATTTAAGAGCAATGAATAAGAATATCTGTCAGAAGAAATACCTAAGCAGCAAAGCATTCAGGGTACTGCATGGCATATTTAAAATGCATGTAGTAAAATGAGAGAAGAGAGAAATAATTTAAATATGGAATTTATAATTAAAAGGAAGCCATGATTTAGGGATTTGGAGAATTTTAAGTCTTGACTTGTGATACAGAATTAAAGAGCATTTTCAGGAGAGGAAACCCAGGTTGTGACCAAGAGACTGTTTGATAGGGAGATTAGTATGGATAGAATAAAGCAGAAAGTTATTCACTAAGACAATGAGAGAATGACCCCAAAGTCATTTGGGAGCTCTCTTAGGCTTCCCCTCCCATTGCAGGCATAGAGCTCTAGGATGGAAAAATGATTTTATGGGACAGACCTGGGGTGCCCTATATAGGCTCAGTGCCAAGAGCCACCTCAGGACTCTGTTTTCCACATTTCCTTGCACAGTTCTCCTCAGTTGTCCCAAGTATGGCTTAAGAAGACCCAGGTGTGGCTTGGCCACAGCTTTGAAAGGTCCAAATGCCAAATATATTGGCCTCTACATGATGTTAAGTCTACAGGCTCACAGAATGCAAGAGCTGTGGAGGTATGGCTTCCTCCCCCTAGATTTAAAAGGATGTTCAGCCTGGGGGGGTCATGTAGAAACCTCTAGAAGGAGAGGAGCACTACAGAGAGCTCTTGCTAGGGCAATGATTAGCAGAACTGTAGAGTCATAGCCACCACAGAGAGTCTTCAGTAGGACAGTACCTACTGAAACTTCAGAGGTGGGGCTGCCATCAAGGGTCCTGATCTGTAGAGATACCAATGTCAACACCAGCCTGAAAGAGCTGCAGACATGAGCCTTCAACCTGTAAGAGCTGTAGCATTGGCTTAACCCAGCAAAGCCATGAGAGTGGGGACCCCCAAGGCCTCAGAGTCCTGACCCTCACCTTAGTGTGCCAGAGGTGAGGCACTGAGCCCAGAAAGATTATTCTGGAGGCTTGAGATTTGATATTGTTCATTCTGGTGAGTTTTAGACTTACTTGGAACCAGTTATTCTCTTTTCCATGCTTATTTCTTCCTTTTGGAATGAGAATGCCTATCTTATGCTGTTCCCACCATTATATTTTAAAATAGACAAGTTGTTTGATCTCATGAGCTCACAGCTGGAAATCAATTTGTTTCAGGTGAGGAGTCGGGTTCTTTTTATTGCTATATATCAGGAAAAAAACACACCATAACAATACACATTTATTTAGCTTATAATTCTGTGGTTCAACAATGTGGCTTAGGAAGATACGAACACTTTCCTTGGTTCCAGCTGGGGAAAAGGATGCATGTGGAATCACCTGGAGTTTAATCAGACAGCTCTGCTTCTGGAGAGTGTCTTGCATTGGTTGGAGTGATCATAGTGTCTATTACATGTGGTATTTGATCTCTTATGACATTCTGATCTTGTTCAAATGCAAAAAGAAATCCAAAAATATCAAGAGAATGTAAATTCCAATGTATAAGCACTTTCAAAGTTTCTGTTTTCATTAATCTTCCTGTTTTTCCACTAAACAAAGCAAGTCACATGGCCAAAATAGGAATCAGTGTAGGAGATGTATACACTAAAAATAAATGAGTGCCAGAACAAATTAGGGACCATTCCTATAACCCTATTCTATACACCACCTCTGATCCTAATTACTGACAATGTCCCCATATGGAAAATTCTTCCACCTTTGCAAAATCCCCCCAAATCACATTAAATCATGGCATTAAGTTTGAAGTCTAGAATCATGCATTATCCAATCATACCCATAGCTTCTCAATTGCAATTCCTCTTAATATGAGAATATACAAAATTAAAAAAAACTATCCACTGAACATATAAAATGAAGTGGATTAACTAAAATAAGCATTTTCACAGAAAGCCAATGGCTCTGTGGGAAAAGGATATTCATTGATATTGTTATGGCATCAGTATAATTCTATTCCATGGGAGTGGTTCCCCATTTCTTGCTTTCTATAGTTTATAAACTCAATTTCTGGGCTCTTTGCTTCTCCCTTTGGCCAATCAACCATATTCCATCAAAATGGCATACATTTGTGGCTGAGATGCATTCTCAGCCTGCCAAATTCCCATAGTGAATTTTGGAAGTCTCTTTGCAATTTGGGAAAATCCAGTCCACTTTAGTCAAATCTGAGATTATATTTGTTATTCCTTTGAAAGATTTACAGAGTGATGCAATAGAAATTAGCAAAGTAGGGATCTCAAAGAATTAGTCCCTTGAAGCAATCATTAAGCTGATAAAAGCTGACAGAATCATTTTTTTTTCAGAATTTAGGAATGTAATCAATAATGACTGTAATCAAGGGAGTGCTTACTAGAAGGACGACTGCTAAATGTTGGTAGGAAAGTATTATAGTGTGTTTGCTTATCCTCTTGCCAGCCCCCATTTCTGTTCACTAGTGTGGACAGCTAGAGGGGACAGCAGTAGACAATCTTGGTGTAGCTTGTTTGGTACTAGGACTTTAATAAGAAATTGTTTTACAAAACTGTGTTTATGCATTTTGACATATCTGGTGTTTACCTGAGGAACCAGTGCAAAGGCTGATCTTTGTTTCATTTGCTCAGACTAGAACAATGTTCTGGGTAGTGGTGGTGTCTTTCAAAAGCATTTAAGTCATAAACTACCTATAGCTGCCGAAGGTAATTAATGACATGCAATGGCAAGCTGTAGACAAATGCAAATGGCTGGGAATGAGGAAGCTAAGGCAAAAGATTCTTGGGGGTTAATAACTTAAAAGGGCTAATAAGGTGTACACCAGGGAATTTGGAGTATAATATGAATACATACCCAGGACTGGATGCATGCTAAGAAAAGACCTAAAACGATACTACACTTACAATACTGACTGATCTGTAGGTTCCATGCAAGAAGGTTATGAAGACTGGAGCACATGTGTAACTGGGCTATTTTATATTGAAGGAGTGCCATAGCTCATAGTGATTCTGAAGACTGGAAGAGATGTTTTGTTTGTCTTATGATTTTTTTGTTTGTTGGTCGGTTGGCTAGTTTTCTCCAAGTGTTTAGAAAATATCTGTCAGGTGATCAGCTAACCACTGAGAAAATAGAATAGAGACTTCAATGACCACATGCAGCAAGGTATACAATATTTTCAAAAGTTTGGAAAATTCACGTTAAAAAAGCAAAATGACTACAACAATAAATAATTGACAACTCACAAAGGATGAAGAATCTAACTTCCAGAGTTATCCCATTATAATACTCAAAATTTCAATTTTCAATAGTAATAACAGTTACAAATCATGAAAAAAATAGAAAAGAATTACTAATTAGAAAGGAAAAAAAATTACAGAGCATCCCTGGAGAAGGCTAGACATTGGACTTACTAGACAAAGATTTTAAATCCATTATCTTAAAAATATTAAAGGAGATAAAAGAAACCAAAGAAAAAGAATAAAATGAAAATAATAAAACAATGTACAAAAAGGTAAAGGTATATCAATAAAGAGATACAAATTATTTTTTAAAAATCAAAAACAAATTCTAAACTTAAATGTTCAATAACTGAAATCAGAAATTAGTTAGAGGAGTTCTACAGCAAATTTGAGCAGGAAGAGAGAGGAATATGTGAACATGAAGACAGGAAATTTGAAATTATCCCATATGAGGAGGGAAAAAAAAAAGAATGAATAAAAACTAACAGAGCCCAAGGGACCTATAGAATACCATATAGTATACCAAAATATATCTTATGAGAATCACAGAAAGAGAAAAACAGACAGAAAGATATTTGACGAGATAATAGGTAAATCTTTCCAAATTTGGTAAAAGGCATTAATCCACACATCCAAAAAAGTGGGCAAACATCAAATAGGATAAACAAAAAGAGATCTACACCAAGCCATATTCTAACCAAAATTTTGAAAACCACAATCAAAGAAAGAATTTTGAAAGCAGCAAGAAAGAAACAAGTCATCATACAATACGAATTCTTAAAAGGATTTCTTACCAGGAACCACGAAGAAGACAGTAGGATGACATATTTAAAGTTCTGAAAGAAAAAAAGAAAAGTAAAAAAGTCAGTATCTGACTTTTAGATATAAAGTTATACCTAAAACATGAAGATAGTCTCAGATAATCAAAAGCTGGAGGTCTTTGTCTATCATGAATAAGACTTATGAAAATGTTAATGGGAGTGTGTCAGGTCAAAATTAAAAGTCATGGAACAGTACCTCAAAGCTGTATGTGAAAAATAAACAACTCAGCAAAAGTAATTTCATGGGTAAATATAAAAGTAAATATTAAAGTATTTTTGATGTAACTTCTTTTAGTTTCCTATATGATTTAAAAACAAAAAAAATAGAAATATATGTTAATGACACATGATATATAAATATATAATATAATTTAAACATTAACAACCTAAAAGTGATGACAGAATTGCATAGGAGCAGAGTTTTAACATATTATTGAATCTAACTTCCAACTTGATTGCTATAAATGTAGGACATTAATTATAATTCACATACTGACTATTAAGAAAATAAATTGAGGGGCGGAGCAAGATGGCGGACGAGAAACACCGCCAGATAGAGCGTCTCTGCAGAAAAGAAAGCTTCTAGAAGATATTAGAAGAAAGAAGCAAGTAAACGACCATACATCGGACGGGGGTTGGAAGGAGGAGTGCCGGAGACTA
>CAUYPO010048738.1:0-21927 GCA_963574435.1 Cheirogaleus major | reverse complement strand
TCAGACAAACCTTGTATATATTAATATATATATACACCTACTTATATGTTGTCTTGGTATAGCTCCCTAAGAAAAATACACATTTTTCCTTCCATGAACCTCTTGGTCTGTTAAATGACTGAATCTCAGACAAAAGGTGCTACCAAATACAAGTCTACTACAAGACAAGACATGCATTGAAGTTTGTATCGGTTGTCTATATTACCCATTCTGTATTTGGGGCTGGATAGCATTGTGCTTTTGGTTGATGTCATTATATGAAATGATATTGGCATGTTAATGGGTTATATGGATGAAGTTTTAATTCTTAATGGCAGTTACTGGGCCACTTTCCCAATAGAAAGTACAGTGTCCCTTCAGACACTTTTTGAGGCCAATGAGCACAAAAGCATGAGGCATTTGGGGTATGATTGCAGTACGGTTCCCATAATTCGTATGTTTACCGAAGCCCATGCCATTCCATCCTCTTTTTCTCAGCCAGGTTAATGACCTCAGGATTATCTGGTCTCCTGTGTTGCTTCCCCTCCCATTTTATGTTAGAAAGGCTGGAAGAAGGGCAATGCTGATGCCCGGAATAATGCTGTCGTCCTTATGCAAGAAACTGCATGGGAACACGTCCCAGAACCCCCGCACGTAAAGGCATGTCTGGTCTTTAAGAATTTGCCTTATGCCTGTAATCCTAGCACTCTGGGAGGCCGAGGCAGGCGGATCATTTGAGCTCAGGAGTTTGAGACCAACCTGAGCAAGAGGGAGACCCCATCCCTACTAAAAAAATAGAAATTAGCTGGACAACTAAAAGTATATATACAAAAATTAGCCAGGCATGGTGGCGCATGCCTGCAGTCCCAGCTACTTGGGAGGCTGAGGCAGGAGGATTGCTTGAGCCCAGGAGTTTGAGGTTGCTGTGAGCTAGGCTGACGCCATGGCACTCTAGCCCAGGCAACAGAGTGAGAGACTGTCTCAAAAAAAATAAAATAAAATAATTAAAAATTTGCCTTAGGACTTGAGGCAACCTTGACAGGTAGCTAAGGTGTCTGTAGCTCAAATGTCCCATTGTGGTTCTGAGGCCCAGGCACACGTGTTGGATCCTTGCACTCTCACTAGGAATTGAGATGTCAGGGGTAGATTTTAATATCCTCTATGTGGCTAAGATGCATTGAAATATTCCTTAGGGATGCTATATTAAGAATTTATATTATTAACAAGAAAATTTTACTAAGGAATATTAGGGTGGAAAACACAAATCCAGATTGCTACAGGGACAGGCCTAAACTAGCTGGCTAATGTTACATGGACAGTTGCTGTTATTTGCAGTGATCATCTGCAAAGTTAACAGTAATATAAAGCAAGCCCAGTGGGCTCAGTTTGCATTTTCTTAATGAGGGAATTCAGAAAATGTCATTACAGTTGTCTTGTTTTTCTAATTTAAAAATAGCCTTAACTAAATTCATTGACAAAAAGTTGAATAGTTCTAATGAGGATGTTAAATAAATATTCAAGCCAAGGTTTTTAGCTTTCTAGAACTAAATGAAATAAGTTGGTCTCATTATAGACTAGGCAAAATAAGTTTTCTTTCCTTCATGTACAGTTGAGTGCCGTAATACAGCAGTCCCCAACCTTTTTGGCACCAGGGACCAGTTTCGTGGAAGACAGTTTTTCCACAGACTGGGGCAGGAGTGGGGGGATGGTTTCAGGATGATTCAAGTGCATTACATTTACTATGCAGTCAAACCTCTCTGCTAATGATAATCTATATTTAGAGCCACTCCTCAGCGCTAGTATCACCAACTCAGCTTCACCTCAGATCATCAGACATCAGATTCTCATGAGGATGTAGGCAACCTACATCCCTCACATGCACAGTTTATAGTAGGATTCATGCTCCTGTGAGAATCTAATGCTGCAGCTGATCTGACAGGAGGTGGAGCTTATGCAGCGGCTGTAAATAAAGATGAAGCTTTGCTCGCTTGCCTACCTGGGATACCCAGTTCCTAACAGGCCGAGGACTGGTACCGGTACCAGTCAGCAGCCTGGGGGATGAGGACTGCAGCTATAATAGATTTGTATGATCCCATAGCTTTTACAATACATAGCACTATGGCGATTCTGCCGGTCACCTCCCAAAGGCCCCCACCTCTTAAAGGTTTTGTTTTGTTGAACAAACACAACAAGGAGTTGTGTTCAAAGCAGAACAAAATGCTTAGTCATAATGTCTTCCCATAGTTAAAATGCAAGAGGGTCAAATTATATTTGTCATTATTTCTTAAACTCAGATGGATGTTCATATCACTAATTAGCCACGACCTTGGACAACAGGTTCGATAATTTGCTAGAATGGCTCACAGAACTCAGGGAAACACTTATGTTTACAACTCAGGAATAGCCAGGCAGAAGTGAAGCACAGAGCAAGGTATGGAAGTAGAGAGGCAGTGAACATCCCATGCCCTCTCTGGGCCACTATCCTTCCAGCATTTTGGGATGCATTTGCCAATCTGGAAGCTCATCAAACCTTGTTGTTGAAGAGTTTTCATAGAGCTTAATCTCTAGCCCTGCCTCCCTGCCTCCCCTTCCAGGAGGTTGGTGGGTGAGGCTGTAAGTTCTAGCCTTCTAATTACTTGGTCTTTCTGGTAACCAGCCCCATCCTGAAGTCATCTAGGGGCCCCATCCTAAGTTACCTCATTAGAATAAACTCAAGTATGATCAAAAGGGGAGTTTTTCCACAAACCATAGTCAGAAATACATTCTACACTGTAACTAATTATATGTACCCATACATTTGTAACTGAAATAAAAGTTCCACAAAGTAATACCCATACTACCAGCAATATACTCTGATCTTTTCTATTCTATTCTATTTTCTATTCTATTCTATTTCATTTCTTACTTCTTCAATTAAAGCTATTTCTAGGTGCTGCATTTATGGAATTCAAATTTCTCTTCTTTTTTGCTTTTTCTGTATTTTCCATAGCAAACTCTTTTTGTAGTAAGACAAAACGAGCAGTACAAATTATTTAAAGATTATTTTCTTTCCTTTCAAGTAGAACTGGGACTCAAAAAGTGTTGGCCAAGGGGAGAAAACCAAGCTGGGTCCTTGATCACATTTCTAACATCTCCTTGCAGGGGTTGAAGTATGTTGGAATCTAAAACAGAGGCTCCTAACACTCCACTGCCTGCTGCCGACTGGATCCAGCCAACAGCCCAGGCAAGTGAGAGAAAGCTATGATCTGTGATCCTCGCTGTGTTAAAAGTATGTTGAACTTGGCAGTGTTTTTGGATCGAGACCAGATGCAGGAGTGCCCAGACAGATAATGACACAGGATAAATATATCATTTCCACAGCCTGTGGGAGGCGCTTAATATTTTAAAAGCATACTTAAATATTCAGAGGCATTTCTTTTCTCCCTGTGCAGGTGGCAAAGTGTTCTGTGAATCACTTGTAGCTTAAAAAAATAAGTTATTCAGTTAAAGGGTTACTTTTGGAGTTTGAGGTGTCGTGAGCTGGCCAAGTGGCTCTTATTCTCTTTTTGGATAATGTCAACTTTGAATGTATGTAAGTATTTTCAGATGGAAGTTTGTGTCAGTCTGGTTTACCTGCAATTTTCAAATATTTCTACAACTGACAGAATGGCAATTGTCTCTGCATTAGTACGGTTTAATTGTTGAACGGATGAGGAACAGGCCTCTATTTGGTAACTCTCTCCAAATGCTATTATTTAGAGAGCTAGCAAAGATCTTAGCAATCGTCTGATCCAGCTTTCTCAAGTTACAGATGAAGAAGGAGTTCAAGAAAGGTGCACGGACTTGCTCGTGTGGCTTGTAAGTGGCAGAGCCATGGGTAGAACCCAAGCTTTGAGCTCCAGCTCTCTCTGCTGCACCTGGACACTCAAGATAGAGGAACTGTCAGAGTGGATCAGAGTTGCTCCCCTTCCCCTCTCATCCAGTGCGAAGTCTGTTTCCCAGTATCTTCAGCTGAATCCCTCCTCTTCAACCTTTGGTACCCCTCCTGTTCTATCAATTCTCTATCAAAGCTCTCATTATTAAAAAAGTTCTTCCAATTTTCATAATAACTTTTGCTGAAAAGACATTTATTTTACATGTCTGACTTTTTGAATCCAGTGACAGAGATATTTAGTAGAACTCTTTGTTCTTTTATTTTTTACTTTTTTTTTTTTTGTCATTGGAGAAATGACTGTTCCTAGGGATTATTACATTTCTCTCTCCCTCTCATTTTTCCTGAGTTTATTACTTATTTCACAGAAATTTTTCTTAAGCTACTACCCAAAGGAATAGCAAAAACTGGTTTCTTGTCTAAATGTCCTTTAATTAGTATTGAGACTACGTTATACCAAAGGGAGGAGGATATTTCTAGGTAGAAAAATCTCATTTTATATGGAGTTGAAATCTGCCTTGTTTGCCTTGGTGATTTTCAGCCTTGGTGATTTTCATTCTAGTTCAGTCTTTTATAACCATTCTAGATAACATCTAATCCCCTTTCCACAAGGTAGCCCTTAAAATTGGGAGTTCACTCTCATTTCTCCTTCTGACTTTCCCATCTCAATATTTTTCTTCTTTTTTTTTGAGACAGAGTCTCACTTGTTGCCCAGGCTGGAGTGCCGTGGTGTCAGCCTAGCTCACAGCAACCTCAAACTCCTGGGTTCAAGCGATCCTCCTGCCTCAGCCTCCCGGGTATTGGGACTACAGGCATGTGCCACCATACCCGGCTAATTTTTTCTATATATTTTTAGTTGGCCAATTAATTTCTTTCTATTTTTAGTAGAGACGAGGTCTCGCTCTTGCTCAGGCTGGTTTCGAACTCCTGAACTCGAGCAATCCTCCCACCTCGGCCTTCCAGAATGCTATGATTGCAGGCGTGAGCCACTGCGCCCGGCCAATATTTTTCTTCTTAAGCTATACTTCACACATTTCCCTAAGCCCCCAGCTACTTCCCTGCCATATCCCTTTGATATAATGCCAACCACCACACCCAATTAATTTTTTTTTGGTCAATTATTTTATTATTTTTTTTCAGCATATTATGGGGGTACAAATATTACAGTTATGTATATTGCCCATGCCCCCCTCTCCCCTCCCAATTAATGTTTTAAAAAAATTTTTTGTAGAGAAAAGATCTTGTTGTGTTACCCAGGCTGGTCTTGAACTACTGGCCTCAAGTGATCCTCCTGCCTCAGCCTCTCAAAGTGCTAGGACTACAGGCATGAGCCCTGCCAGTTTACATATTTAGAATAATCTGTAAAGATATGACAGTATTATGTGTAAGTACAAATAGAAGTTTCTACTCTGCAGGAGGCAGTGTTGCATGCAGGCCATAGCTTGAGCTCTGGGGGCAGCTGAGGGGGCTCAGGTCTGGCAGAGCCAGGTACTAGCCGCACAACCTTGGGAAAGTGACTCAACTTCACCTTTCCTCACCTGAAGGCCAAGGATGGTGATAATGCACACCTCATGATTAGAGATAATTCCAATAAGGTGATTTAGGTAGGAATTGATAGTAGACAAAATACACATTTCTGCAAAACATTTTATAAGGCCTCTTAAGATATCTTTGTAGATACAATGGAGAAATATTATTTCTACTAACTCTAACTCTCGATTGGGATATTTAACAGTATAAATGCATCTAAACACTAGGTGATTAGAACAGTGCTTATAGTAAGCACTCAGTAAATGCTAGCACTTATTATTTTCAGTTGTTATTATTATACTAAAACTATTTTTCCAGTGTGTTGCAGTATTTCTCCCTTATCTCCTCTTCCACTCTCCTTTCATTCCCTCTACAACCTCCTCACAATAACTCTGCCTACTCCACAAATGACTAGAATATTAACATTAAAAGTGCCATGTTTCTCTCCTATACCTATTGGTAACTGAAAAAAAAAAAAAGTGAGGTTTATAATTTGGAAAAGGAGAGCTTTATTTTCTAAGGGTTTGCATCTCCAGTGGCCGTTCTGGCAGGCTGGGAAAAAGGACTCCTGGCCGCAAGCCAGGCATACATGCTTCAAGGAAAGGACAAAGGGAACAGGATTTTGTTCTGGGAGTGGGGTGGTGGTGGTGGCTAAATATGCATATTTAACAAGCTATAGGAGCAGTCATGAATATTTACGAAAAGAGAACTCTGCTCCTGCGCAATGGGGCTTTCTATCCTTTCATGGAGTCCATATTTAAAAACGGCTGCCCTCTGTCAAAAAGGTGAAAACAAGGACGTGAAAACCCTCTCTGCACATGCTCTGTAGACTGTTAAAAACCACTTCATGGTTGCTGGTCTTTTATCAGGAAAGAATGCTGGCCTGGCCCTTAGGAAATAAAGCCTGATGGCCGTTAGCAAGGGAGGGGTAAAATGAGGCGTGTCCCACCTTCCATCCCATCATGGCTGGGAACTCAGTTTTAAGGTTTCTCTGGGGTTCCCTTGGCCGAGAGGGGTCAGTTCAGTCAGCAGGAGGCTTAGGATTTCATTTCTAGTTCACATTATTCTTTCTCCAACTTACATTGGAAATCCCCTGCCCCCGCAAAACTCCAGGTACGTGACTTAACATTTTCTAAATTAAAAAGATCTTGTTGAATATGACCCATTGTTCAAGTATAACAAGATCTTTTGAGACCCAGACTTGGTCATGTCCCATATTTATTATCTGTGCTGATTTTATGTCTCCTTCACATGGTATGAACATGAGAGCAATGCAAGTTGGCATAAGAGCCGCCACGGGAACAAGAGCATACCTATATAGACACGTCTACTTTCCACCAACACCCTGTCTCTGGGGATTAGGATATTTCACCAGTTATGAATCCAACCAAATGCACTATAAATCAGCCTGTATTTCTCCACTTCATCTATAGAGATATCACAGGAGGCCTAGCAAACTTTTGCAGAGATTCTTTTCTCTCCTATTAGGAAATCTATCAAAAAAGGAAATGAGGTTAAGCAGGCAAGATTTTTCATGGTGGACCTACTCAGGCTCCCAGGGATCAATGCATTGTTTTATGAAGGTTGAGCCATCAGCCCAGAATTAACATCAGCCTAACTGTGGTCACTGCCGCCTGCTGAAAGTTGGATTATATGTGCCAGTAGTTCCACGCTTCTAGCATTTCTTTCCCTTTGCCATTGCTCACGAAATCAACAATAGCGTGGTAAGCTCACCTGCAGATTCCGCGAGTTCCCTGGGTTGTAATTATTTAGACTGGACACCCGAACATCTTTAAGCGAACCAGGTAAGCCTGCTCTGCCCCTTCATCTTTCCTAGGTGTCTTGTGTGCACTGATGAGACTCCCTGCCTGTCACGTTGAACTGTAATTATCTGTCTGCCCGTTTGCCCCCAGCTGGTGAGCAACTAGGAATGTTTTCACAGTTTCCTCGTCTTTGTATTTTATTGCTTCATATAGTTCCTGGCATATAATGGATACTCAAAAGATTTTGGTGAGCTGAAATAAACAGTAGTGGCTAACATCTGTTGAGTGGTTATCATGTGATAGGAATTGTGCTAAATGCTTTATACACACAATCACATTTAATTCTCACAGTAACACTAAGAGGCAAATAAGACTAGCATCATTTCACAGGTGAGGCGACTGTGGTGTAGAGAAGCTAATTGCCCAAAGTCATGTGGGGTGGCAGAGCAAGATCCAAATCCAGGTAATTTGGCCCCAGACCCTGAGTAAGTGGTCAACTTCATGGAATTTGAATGGCAATGGGCTGTTAACTTTGATTTTCCTCTGACATGATGTCTTTCAAAAGTACTTTTTACCTACAGATTTGAGAACCTAGAGAGAACATGGGTCAGACAATCTGAGGTGTGAACTTCTTAGAGCTATCAAAGCACAGAGGCTGGACCTTGCATCTAGGAACAGGAAGTGCACAGCATAGGCCTCTACCTCATATTACCTGTGTATCCCATCACTTGCCCACCCGCCTTTGCAACAGTGATACTCTGTGGAAACAGAACACCCCAAACTCTTGGCTCGGAAATCAGCTATCAACACCTGACACATTGCCTCTGAAGATGGTTGTCTCCTATCACGGGCTCACTTTCTCAGAGATAACACATGACAAGTATTATTTCCATTCTGTTTTTTTTTTTGTTTTTTTACTATTTCCTTCCTTCTGCTTGCTTTGAATTTAGACTGCTCTTTTTTTTTCCTATTAATAGTTTCTTAAAGTGGAATGTTATGTTATTGATTGCAGATCTTTCTTCTTTTTTAATATAAGTGTTACAACTACATATTTTCCTCTAAGCAGTGCTTTCAGTACATCCCATAGGTCTTGCTATGATGTGTTTTTGTTTTTATTTATCGCAGACAATTTTCTGATCTCCCTTATATTTCATTTTTGGCCCTTTGGTTATTTAAGAATGTGTTGTTTAATTGTGACATATTTGTAAATTTTCCAAATTTCTTTCGGTTATTGATTTTTAATTTCATTCCATTGCGGTCAGAGTACATACTTTGTTAGATTGCAGTCTTTTAAAATTTATTGTGGTTTGCTTTATGGTTACCATACAGTCTATCCTGGAGAATGTCCATGTGCACTTGAGAAGAATGGGTGTCTGTTGTTGTTGGGTGGAGTGTTTTATAGATGGTTGTTAGGATTTATTGGTCAGTGGTGTTGTTGAAATTTTCTCTTGTTGATCTTCTGCTTAAGTTGTTTATTCATTATCGAAGTGGGTATTAAAATCTCTAATTGTTATTGTTGAGTTCTCCCTTCAATTATATCACTTTTGCTCCATGTATTTTGGGGCTCTGTCAGATGCATATATATTTATAATTGTTGTCTTCCTGATGGATTGATCCTTTTATCATTATAAAATGTATTTTGTCTCTAGTAACAGTTTTTGTCTTAAAGTCTATTTTGTTTGATGCTAGTATACCCAATCCTGCTCTCTTTTGGCTACTATTTTCATGGTATATCTTTTTCTATCCTTTTGCTTCCAACCTATTTGTGTCCTTGGACATAAAATGTCTCTCCTATGGACAGCATATAGTTGGCTGATGCTTTAAAAAAAAAATCCATTCTGCCACTCTCTGCCTTTTGATTTGGAGTGTTTAGTCCATTTACATTTAGTATAATTATCAACAAATTAGGATTTATATTTGACATTTTTCTATTTGCTTCCTATATGTCTTATTTTCCCCTCTATTTCTCTATTACTCATCTATTTTGTGTTAAATAAATATTTTCTAGTACACCATTTGAGTTCCCTTGTTGTCCCCTTTACCATATATTTTTTGAGCTATTTTATTAGTGGTTGCTCTGGAATTACACTTAATGTCCTAACTTAAAAATAATCCAGTTTGGATTAATACCAGCTTAATTTCAATATTATATAAAAATTTTGCTCTGATATAGTTCTGTTTCCTCCTGTGTGCTGTTATTGTCTTACCAGTTATATCTTTATACATTATAAACTCATCAACATGGCTCTATAATTATTCTTTTATACAGTCTTTTATATTTTATAGGAGAAGAAGAGTTACAAACAAGATGCATTTGTGCTATCTTTTATATTTACTCTTGTTAGTTACCTTTACCATTACTCTTTATTTCTTTGTGTAGATTTTAGTTACTGTCTAGTGTCCTTTCATTTCATTTCAAGGATTCCCTTTAGTATTTTTTATAAAACAGGTCTGCTAGTGATGAGTTTTCTCACTTTTTGTTTATCCAGGAATATCTTACTTTCTCTTTTGTCTTTTTATTTATGTATTTATTTATTTTAAACTAGTCAAGTGCAGTAGTGAAGAGGGGAGAAAGTAGTAGAACAAGGAGTTCAATCTATAACTGACTTTGAACAATCAAGTGAGATAACGCACTACCTTCGGACCAGCCTCTCTTTTGTTTTTAAACTGTGGTTTTGCTGTACTTAAAATTCTTGGTTGACAGGTTTTTTTTTCTTTCAGCATTTTGATTGTGTCATCCACTGATCACTACATTGTTTCTGTTGCAAAGTCAGCTGTTAATCTTATTGAGGAACCATGACACATAATGCATTGTTTTTCTCTTGCTGCTTTCAAGATTTCTCTCTTTTCCTTTGGCTTTTGAAAGTTTAATTATGATGTATCTAGATGGAGATATCTTTGTGTTTATCCTACCTAGAGTTTGTTAAGCTTTCTAGATATGCAGATTAATGTTCTTCTAAAAATTTGGAAAGTTTTGGCCCAAATATTTCTTAAATACTCTGTCTTCCCTCTTTTCTTTCTCCTCTCCTCTGTGACTCTCATTATGCATTTGTTGGTATTCCTGATGGTGTCTCACAGGTCTCTGAGGCTGTGTTCATTTTTCTTCATTCTTATTTCTCTCTGTTTCTCAGACTGGATAATCTCAATTGACTGATTTTTATATTTACTAATTCTTTCTTCTACCTGTTTAAAGCTGCTGTTGCATCCATTTAATTTTAGTTATTATACTTTTCAACTCCAGACACTCCCCTCCCTCCCTCCCTCCATCTCTCCCTCCCTCTCTCCCTTTCTTCCTTCCCTTCTTTTCTTAGTCAGAAGGAAGTGCTCTGAATGAGAATGTTATCAGAGTGTAGGTGGGGGTTGGGCGAGGAGTGAGGATTAGAGAGGAGGGAGCAAAGGAAGGTGAAGGCACTAAAGATGGAGATATCCTATTTTCTAAGTTTTAAGAAATTTGGGGTTAGAGTAGTGTTTGAGTTTGTGTGTTAACATGCTTAGCAAATCATGGCAGGGGTGAGGAGATGTAGAAGGAAACTTCTGGACTGGAAACTGGAAGTCAGGAAGTTGTCTTAAGTGGTGTGTCTTCTTGGATGGGTTCCCTTTTCTGTTAAAGAGCTAATCTAAGGTACTTCAGACTGGAAATTCTATAGTCATATGTGTTAGAAGCCTGCAAGATACAGCAGCCCAAAATTAAAGTGAAGAAGAAAGGGCTTGAAACATTTCTGAGTTTATTATTGTTTTTGGAAAGTATTTTTGCCTTTATATATAGACAATAAAACAAAAGAGCTACTGAGTCCCACACTAAGGTGTGCCATCTTTACTTTTTACCTTTGGTGTTTGAACAAATGTCTCGATCCAGAAACTCCTTCCTAACAAAGCCTTTTTTTCTGGGACCAGAGCATGGTGTGTCTTCTTAGAGGAAGGAAGCAGGCTCTCACTCAGTCAAGTTCAGGTTTCACATGGATGGGTTTGGATCACTGTCACCAGCATCAGTAACAGAAGATGGATGGTTGTGTGTGGCACAAATGTAGCACGTTGGTAAATCCTTACTTGAGAACTGATCAGGAGCTCTGCTGAACCAGTGGTTGCATTTTTAACAACACATACTATTTGCACGGAATGTGAGCTAAAATTTATACAGACTATCTCAGGATCTATTTTGATTGCCCCTTATTCCCATTAAGATGGATTTATCAGCTTACCTTTTGTCACTAAGGCTAGTTGATACTCCAGGCAAAATAGTGATATAAGCAAGTTTCCTGCAACACCTTAGCCATTTTTCCAAAGTCCTCTTAAAACTCTAGACCTGCATTGATTGCATACTTTCTTCCTTTGCCTACAAATATGCTCTCAAATTCTCCATTCATAACCAGAGGCAAATGACTAATAACAGTTTATAGCTCTTCTCAAGGATATTTTCAAATGAAGAGGGTCAAAGGCATCAAAGGGTAGCTGATGCTGTGATTCAAGAACAGTAGACCCTGTCACTGATTTATGAACTGAGTTGCAAAGAGAATTAAATGAGATGTAAATTAAATGAGAAGATGTATATAAGAGTATTCAGCAGAGAATTTATAAACCTGGTTTATTCATCTTTGTATTTTGGCTCAGTGCATTGCCCACAATAGGCTCTCTATAAATATTTGTTGAATTAATAGATGCTGCCTATAAAAACAGGAAAAAGGAGTGAATCTAATGGTTAGGTCTGAAGACTCAGCTCAACAAATAGGGAAGAATTTGGGGATTATTATGTCTTTCCTACAGGCTCTTGGAAGTTACTATTGATGGGTTTTCCTCCTACTTTTTTAAATTTAAAAAAGTTATTATTAAAGTAAAACAAACACAGAGAAGTTCACAAATCACAAGAGTATACAGCTCCATGAACTCTCACATATCTAGGTAACCACGATCCAGGTAAATACTGGAAAACCACCCAACACCACCAAACACGCCTCCTCCCATTGTCAGCTATTCCCTTCTCTCAAAAATACCCTCATTCTGACTTCTAACATTATGTATTAATTTAGCCCAATATTTTGTGAGATTCAACTGTGTGTTGCATGGAGTCGTAATTTGTTCATTTTTATTGATGCATCATATTCTTGTGTATAATACACCATAATTTGTTCATCCATTCACCTGCTGACAAACATTTAGATTGCTGCTAGTTTTAGGCTATTACAAATAAAGTCGCTATAAACATTTTGGTGATTTTGACCCGTATTTCTGTTGGAGGCAAGTAAAACCTTGGAGTGAAATTGCCAACTCATAGGGTATGTTTATCTTCAACTTTAGTAGACACCACCAAAAATCTGTCCGATGTGGTTGTGCCAATTTACATTCCTTCCAACAGCGTATGTGAGTCACCACTGCTCTGCATCCTTGTCCAAACTTGTCATTGTCAGTCTTTTTGATTTTAGCCTTTCTAGTGCATGTATAATATTGTTTATTCTGATTTTAATTGGCATTTCCCTGATGAGTAATGTGGATGCGCTTCTTTTCACATATTTACTGGCCATTTAAATTTCCTCTTTCTTGATTCTTCCTCTTATCCTTCAAGACCGTTACTTACAGTTGGAATTTTTATTTTCAATGAATATATGTTATTGAAGGTACTTGTTAGAAGTGATCAAATTCTGGTTTGGTCACTAGAACAGGACTCCCTGTGGGAAACTTGTTGCTAATTTCTTCAATTAGAAAGATCAGTATTTAGGCTGGGCTCGGTGGCTCATACCTGTAATCCTAGCACTTTGGGGGACTGAGGCAGGAATATCTCTTGAAATCAGGAGTTTGAGACCAGCCTGGGCAACATAGTGAGGCCCCATCTCTACAAAAGATAGAAAAATTACCTGGACATGGTGGTGTGTGTCTTTAGTCCCAGCTACTTGGAAGGCTGAAGTGGGAGGATGGCTCGAGCCCAGGAGTTTAAGGTTGCAGTGAGCTATGATGACACCACTGCACTCTAGCCTGGGTGACAGAGTGAGACCCTGTCTCTGAAAAAAAAAAAAAGAAAGAAAAAAGAAAAATCAGTATTTGGAAATATATTTTCTGTACATTATCCATTCTCATGGGAAACTCATACTTTTGGAATGGCCATTAAGTACTTTATATTGTATACTTAAAAAATATATGTAAGCCAAGTGCGGTGGCTCATGCCTGTAATCCCAGCGACTCGGAAGACTGAGGCAGGAGGATCGCCTGAGGCCAGGAATGCAAGATCAGCTTGTGCAACATAGTGATAAAAAAGTAAAACATTCTCCCCAAGTCTGGACTAGTGCTACCATTTGCATTTTCTATCCATCACTCTGCTACAGAGTGCTACAGAGTGCTACAGAGAAGCAAAACACTGTGCAGATTTTATAACATTCAATAGTATGACAGAGCTGAGCAATGGGCAGCCCGCCCTGAGGCTCTCTGTCACCTCTCATCTGCTATGCCTGGTTCCCACCTGTTTGTTCCCTGTACCTGGATTCTGCCTCCCAGCCAGAGCCTTTGAGCTGACTCTTGGTTGGACTGTTTGTCCCCGGATGCTATCTGCTGGCTCACTTTTAGTTCCTGGTCCTATAGCTTGTGAGCTGGTTATGTCCCCAACCTCAACCCCCATGCCTGGCCCAGACCTCACAGTTCCAAAGCAGCTGGTTCCATCCATGGTCCTTTGGGATTTAGTCCCAGAATGCAAGCATGATTCAGTATCAAAGAAATCTATCACTGTTTCTGGAATTAAAAAATATTCTATTCTGCTGTCCATAGATTATGTTGTGAGCATTCCTAAATATTTGATTTCTAAAATTAAATCACAGTTGATAACTAGGACAATGATGCAAAATCCTGGTAGCTTAATAATATGCATGGTAAAAAGAGGTGAAATCACTGGCATTCATTTAAGCGGTTTGCAGTAGAAGAGGGGGCAGGTTCACCTTGGGCTAATTTGTGCATTCAGAAAAGTGAGCACGCGCTGCACTCCATGAGGTGTCACGCCAATGTAAATGTCGTCTGGCTTGTGTCTATTAATTCTCATCTCAGCAACAAATGGAATATGGGCTACTGACTGGTTGTTAATCAGTCTGTGACATCCGCATCTAAATAAATTGGCTTCATCTTGAGATAAATGACTGCAGTTGGTGTGGCTCACAGTGATATGAATGTCCTTTACTATTCCCAGCGTGTTCTTTGAGGGTTGCTCAGATTACACGTTGCCCCCTGATGCACGAACGGTCACATGATGCCGTGATCACGTTTGATGGTGACGTGGGTCCCACGCTTAGTTAATCACTGGGAGGAGTGACGTGACTGCCCAGGAAGGCTGGAGCCCTCAGTCCTCACAGGGAAAAACCTTAGCTTTTCCTTGTAGTCATTTAATGAGATTCCATAAACTAAAGCTGCTTTCTCTTGTGCGTTGTCAGCAAAAACAGAATGTGCACAAACTGTCTTCTGAGTTCCTGATTTTACTTGGACAGCCCTTAAGCCTAAAATTTTCTAGATTAAAAACAAAAAATCAGTCTCCTCCTATTTCATTAGTGTCTTTGGAAATATTCGTAACAAATACACAAAGGCACATGCTGTCCTTTCAGTAAGAGCACAAGGTTTGCTGTGCAAGGACATGAGCCCAAACAGTGGCACTATTTTGGGAAATGTATGGTAGGAAGGTACTACATGTACCAAATAAAATGATCTTGTTGATGTGAAATAGCAAGTTGAGTGTCTTTACTGGTAAAATAATTAGAAGTAGCTAACAGATGACTTCATATAGAGCATTTAGCTACAAATACAGTTGCTCTTTAGCATCACTTCTGTCTCTAGTGCATCCCTCCTCTCCCTTTTGCTCAGCCCCTGGCCTGTCACTCACCCTGCCTGTGGAGCTCCCCACCTCAGTAACCACTTCTCTCTCTCCACCACAAACACCGCTGCCCCTCCCCCACTGCCCCTCCCCCACTGTCCCATCCCAATCTCTCACCGTCTCAGGAAGGGGCAACTCCACGTATCCCTAGCTCGGGACCCAAACCCAGGCATCCTCTTTGACTCTTCTCTCTTAATCACACCCCATGGCCGGGGCCTCCTAGCGGCATGTTGACTCTGTCTCCCCAAATACATTCCAGAGTCCAGAGTGCTCACCATTACACGATGGCCCAAATACATTCCAAATTTGACCCCTTCTCTCCACCTCCAGTGCCAGCGCCTTAGTTTCAGCTGCCCATCATTGTTTCCCTCATCTATGTTGAGCCACAGTGATCAATTTAAGGCTCAATTTAATCATATAATTCCCTAGCTTCCACAATGGAAGAAAAACAAAAAAGCAACAGCAACAACAACAAAAGAATCACCAAAAAGCCAACCAATTTAAGCTCTGTGTCATGGTCCACAACACTGCTCGTGATTGAAGCCCAGTTCCTTTCTAGCCCCCTTCTTGCTCCTGTTCCAGCAGCTGGGTTAGTTTTATTTTGGTTTCATAAACTAGCTCCTACAAATCAATCAACTAGAAAGAAACGAATAACACAATAGAAAACCAGCAGTGGCTAGAGGCTGAGTTTATTGCTCTATGAAACTTTGGCAGTGTCTTGAGGTGGGGGGTGGGAAGCAACAGTGGATTCTACTGGGAATTTGAATGCAGGGGCTTGATGAGGATTGGGTAAGAATCATGATACAAACAGGATTTGGATTGGTGGAAACAGCAAGGTGAATATTTTGAGACAAAGGGCTTTATTTAGGACTTAAACTGTTGGTGGTTTTTATTAAAGAGCTGATAGATCTTTCCAGAAGTTTCAGTAATGAATAATCTAGTTATGTGACTGGGGAAGAGTGTCCTGGGGGCCGGACGTGGTGGCTCACGCCTATAATCCTAGCACTCTGGGAGGCCGAGGTGAGGAGGATGGCTTGAGCCCAGGACTTTGAGGTTGCAGTGAGCTAGGCTGACGCCATGGCACTCTAGTAGCCCGCTCCAGGGGACAGTGTGAGACCCTGTCTCAAAAAAAAAAAAAAAAAAAAAAAACCCAAACAAACAAAAAGAAAACGACTACTCCACTTTTCTGAAGTAGTGAATTGATGTTAGGGTGGGCAAAGGGATAGTAAAGTCATGTTCTCGTAGAGCCTGCCTTGTAGACAGTAGGCTGTGTATGTGTGTGCTCGTGGGGAGTAGTTTCTATCCCAAGTACAAGCCGTGTGTGAAGGTATTAATGGATGGCTTTTGTTCTCAGAACATTCGGCTCACAGAAAAGAAAATACCAATGTCTCTGAAGTATATGAAAAGATGCTCACTTTGACTCATGATAAATATATTTAAAAACTACACTCAGATATCTTTTTTCACCTATCATATTTTCCAAGATGAAGAATTTTGATGAAACCTTATGATGGAGAGAAAGACAGGGAATCCCACACATTACTGGTGGGAATGTGAATTGATAGAATCTCCAAGGATGGCAATCTGATAAAATCTGTTAAAATTATAAATGTACCTACTTGCTGTGCAGAATAAAAATGATTATAAGTATTTATCTAACTAGTTTGCCAATACCCAATGGAACTAGTGTCCTTAACATTTTGGGAGATGATGTTTTAAGGGATAGAGATCTTTGATGTTTGTCAGTTATCTTTCTTATTGATTTATACATGTTATCTCTATAGTAGGAAAATTAGCCCTTTGATTTTGATAAAAGTTACAAATTATTTTTCCTAGTGCTTTCACATTGCATATGGTGATTTTTGCCACATGAAATTTTATAATTTTATGTTGACAAATATTTTGATCTTTTTTAGAAATGACTTCTGCATATGTGTCATACTCCCAGATTATAAAAATACTTTGCCTTAGCTTCTTATATTTGTATGGCTTCATTTGGGGCGTTACATTTAAATCTTTGATCCATTTGGAGTTTATTGAGGTATAGTTGTGAGATATGGATTCAATACTGTTTTTCCATGTGGTGACTCACTTAATACAACTTATTGAGCAATCCATCCAGCATATTCTCACAAATATTTAGCTCTATCTCTGGATTCCTTAGTCTGTCTTGTGAATTTGTCTAATTAATGTATTGTACCGTTTTAATTATTGTAGTTTTATATGGTGTTTTAATATTGGTTTGTCCCATCTCATTGCTTTCTTGTTCAGGAGTTTCCTGGCTCTCCTAGGTTGCTTATTTTTCATGTGAATTTTAGAATCAGCTTGTCTGATTCTATACTCTCCCCCACTAAATCTCAGTGGTGATTTTATTTATCATGTTGAATTTATAGATTAGCTTAAGGGCATTTATATTTTATTATGTTAAGTCTTCCTATTCAAGTTCATGATATGCCTTTATATATTTTTTTATAGACAGTGGGAATTAGTAATGGCTAGATATGCCTTTATATATGTTCAAGTTTATTTTGTGTTCTTTGATAACATTTTAAATTTTTCTTCAATAGGTATTTCACATTCTTGCTATGTTTATCACCAGTTTTTTCTTTTTTGTTCATTTATTTATTTACTTATACAGAGTCTCACTCTGTTGCCCAGGCTAGAGTGCCGTGGTGTCAGCTTAGCTCACAGCAACCTCAAACCCCTGGGCTCAAGCGATCCTCCTGCCTCAGCCTCCTGAGTAGCTGGGGCTGCAGGTATGCGCCACCATGCCCAGCTAATTTTTTCTATATATTTTTAGTTGGCCAATTAATTTCTTTCTATTTTTAGTAGAGACTCTTGCTCAGGCTGGTTTTGAACTCCTGACTTTGAGCAATTCGCCTGCCTTGGCCTCTCAGAGTGCTAGGATTACAGGTGTGACCCACTGCGCCCGGCCTCTTTTTTGTTCGTAATGTAAATGGGATTCCTGCACTCCCACATAAATTAACTGTTATTGTTTGTATATATGAAGGTGTTTAATTCTGTATATTTATTTTAATATCTTATGGAATTCTCTTATTGTTTGTAACATACTTTTAATTGAGTTCTTCAGGTATGAAATCATAGTTAGCATATATTAATAACTTCCTCTCCAATTAAATATCTATAAGTTTCCTTTTGAGTACTTGTTTGGGTAAGTGCCTCAAGGATAATGATAATGGTATCATCTTATTTTCAGCTTTAGTGGGGTTCATTCTCATATTCCTTCATTAAGCATAATGCTAACTTTTGAGTTGAGATAGCTGTGTTGTATTATGATAAGAAAGTGCCTATCTTTTCATTTTATTGAGTATTTATCAAGAATGTGTGTTGAATTGTATCAAATGCCTCTGCAGCATTTATAAAGAAGGCCATAGGATTTTTCTTCTTAAATCTATTAATATGGGTAGATTATCTGATACTTAATCACGCTTTTATCCTGGGAATAAATTCTAGTTGGTCATCATGTATAATTTTTTAAATAATCTGCTGGAATATTTTGCTAGTTTTTACAGGATCTTTGCATTGATTTTTTAATATGTGTCTGTTAGCTTTGTTGAATTTTGGTGCTGATGGTGTGTATATTTTATAAACACAATGTGAACAAGACTGGGGTCACACATCCATCTCTGAGCCAATCTCTGTCACCAGGGGAATGCACAGGTCTTGGTCACATGGACACTCCTGGATCTGGCAGTGGTGTCAGTTTCATGTGAAGCAAATGGGCTGAGAGTTAGATAAGGTTGGTTCCCCCAAAACAAAACTGGGGCCCAGTTACCCAAAATAGAGAGATACTAGGTTGAGAAAACCACAAATGTCCCACCATAGGCAGAGTTGGTGATAATCTAGCTTGGATATTTCAAATTTTATTTATAGTACAGGCAGGAAGCTTCTCTGCTGATAATTATGTGGTTCATGAAAACTCTTATCAGCCCTAGACCAACAACATAAAGACTTCTTCTGTGTGGGAGAATAAATCCCTAATTTATTTAAGCCATTAATGGAAACACCTTCCTATGGAAATAAAAACATGAAATATTGTCACTGGGAAATCCAAAGGCTGGAGATATTTCACATTTCTCTATTTCAAGGTCCCAGAGTAAATTCAGGTGCAAAGGAAAGGCCTTAAATTGAATCTCCTTATTTGCAGGTCAGTTACATGGATTCCTCCTTGAAAAGACTCCTATGTTCCAGTATAGTACATTTCTCATAGTAACAAAATGTTGGAATTAAAAACAGTATTGAGTTTAAAATAATTTTCATGTTCTCAAGAATCTATGTAAAAAGATCTGATTTCCATTTGGAGGTAGTTCAAGTGCTTTATGAAATATTTATATAGGGAAGATATGCTTCCTTGCTGTCTTTTTATTCAAGACTTCTTAGTACCCTAGATCAAATCAATATTAGAGTGGTAATGTAAAAGAAATTAAAACTATTTTAAACAGCTGTTAGAACAGTGGTTTAATTCAAATCAGAGCAAGACTAGGGGGTAGAAAGTAAATGTGAACCTATCTCAGACAGCATTTAGGAATTGTTCAATGATAATTTAGAATACAATAACCTGAATATATATGCTAACACTTAAATGACTATAATAAAGATACTACTAATTAAAGGAACAAGATAATCATTCTGGTGCTTGTGGCTGTAATATATGCAAATCATATTAATTCTTCCTGATGATTCTTCAAAGACATTTAAAACTCTCATGCATTTAGTATTTATATTTTTACCCTACCTTTGGGTTGGTTGACTGCTATGTAGGAAATGTTGGAAATGGAGGAAATGTACTATGGGAAAGTGGAAAGAGCATAAACTGGTAATTTGGAGGCTTGAGGTCACATTCTGGTTCTACTGCAGCCCAGTCTGGGGTAGTTTTTAGTTTCCTCAATACCTTATCTTCCTCTCAGTTAAGATCTTTAGAGAGTGGTGTCCCATTTTCACATCCTATAATTCTGTCAGTCCGGAGTAGTAGTTACCTTACAAAGAAAGCAAGTGAGCAAGCAAACTAAAGCCCTCAAGCACCCTCCCCACCAATAAACCAAAACCCAGCAGGCGCTGTGCAGCCATACCATATGTGCACACATACATCTATATGATACATACATCACATATATGGCTCACACATCGCACGTATGACACACACCACAGTATACACATACAATACACATCGTACATACATATGATACATATACGTGTATGTGTATATATCTACCTCTGTCTCTATGTATAGCTCGTGTACAGTATCTACTAAGTATCAGACTCTGCATTGCAGGAGCTTCCTGGAGCAGGTAGAGTAGAGATTCAGAGCACAGCTCCTTAGCCAGACGTCTCCCTATGTTTGAGTCTTGGCCACACCCTTCAAACTGGGTGACTTTAGATGTTTTACGTCACCTCATTTCACCTCCATTTTGTCTTTTAATTGGGCACAAGTCATAGTTTCTTCCTCATGGTGCTGGCGTTAGGATTAAATGAGATAATATGTAAAAAAATATACTCATATTTATGTCTGGTACACTGTGAATACTCTGCATGATCACTATCACTCATTTAATTCTCCAAAGAGCTCTATAAAGTAGGGATTCTATCTCCACCTTACTTGATACACAGATACATGGCATCTGAAGGCCAAAGAGACAGAATAACTTGCCCAATGCCATCATGGGTTCTGACAGAACTCTTCTGGCCAGCGTAGGCTGTTTGGTGCTGCTGTCCATGGCAGAAAAGTCATGGGCCAACGTGTCCGTTCTCTTTGTGTGTGGCTGACTTTTTCTTTCAAGCTGACTCTAGCTTCAATCCAGCATCCACCCCTACCCTCTGTGGGGGCAGGGGTGTTCCCTGGTATCCTTAAAGGTTAACCAAATGTGTTAAGAGGCAGCAGGAATGGTGTCACTGTCTATAAGCAACTTGTAGGTGAAAGAGTTATAGAGACCATCTTGCCAAAGGCTACAGAAAACTAAGATGTTTTGGGGGAGAAAGCAGGTGCTAAATCATTGATAGATGCATACATTAATATCTGTGGTACTTCAGGTAAGCTGAAGGTGACTTATCATCCTATGTAAGTGTTCCATATTGATCTTAGTTCAAATCCTGGGAGGTCATACTAGGTAACCTTTGCAGTTTCTTCTAAATATAAGTTTTTTTTTTTTTTAGAATCAGTTACTTGGATACCTTATTAATGCAGACTTCATAAAATTCATCAAAAAATAAAAGTTTTGTTTACTAAAAACTGGCAAGTTACAAAATATTAATGTCAAGCCTAAAATGGTGTTAATAAGCATATGCTTGCTTCTTAACACAGATTATAAACCTTAAGTTATTAATATTAATCTTGGCCTACTTAGATCCTTTAAAGGCAGTGTGACAGCATGAACTCTGAAAAGAAAGTAGTAATATTCTCCAGGGATTAGGGGGTTGGTGGGGTAAACTCACAACTAATGGACGAGGTGAGCATTGTAGAGGGGAAGGGCATGCCTCTAATCCTCGCTTGGGTGAGGCAAAGACATAAAATGTTTGTACCCTCATAATATCCTGAAATAAAAATTAAAAAAAACCTGGCATACTTATTACACAGTAAATGCTCTATTCAAATGTGAAAAACATTGCCCATGTAGTCAAAAAGTTCTGATAATGATGCCCCTTGCAAGTGGTACAAGGTGAAGTAAACTGTTTTTTACCTTGGAAAAAAAGAAAATGCATGGGCTCTCCCACATACTAGTGTATGGCCTTGGGCAAATTACTTTTTTGTTTGTTTCCTCATCTACAAAAAGTGGGGGTTAAAAATACAACAGATATGTGAGATTAAGTGCTTGACAAATAATGGCTAACAGACATTTCAGTGCTTACTAATATTTACACTTATTCAAAAGTACAGGGCACTTTCCTGGTGTGAC
>CAUYPO010048736.1:0-13794 GCA_963574435.1 Cheirogaleus major | reverse complement strand
ATATCAAGTGTGTTAATTACTTAACTTAGGTCATGTTTAATTGAAAATGTGCGATCAACCTTTTGGATATAAATTTCAAGATCCCCCAAGATAGCAGGGTTCAGGACTCCCAGACAGCCTGGACAGAGGATCTGGAACTTTCAGTTCACAAGAAGAGGCAGGAGCACAGCCACGGAAGGACACTGTGTGGTAGCAAAGCAGATTCCAGGGTCATCATCTACCAGCTGTGCGATGTCAGGCGACTGACGCCCAGCCTGGGCTCCTTCTCTTTAAAATGGGACTCAGCCGTGTGGTGGCTCACGCCTGTAATCCCTGCACTTTGGGAGGCTGAGGCCAGGAGTTTGAGCCCGGCCTGGGCAACACAGTGAGACCCCATCTCTACAAAAAATAAGAAAATTATCTGGGTGTGGTGGCTGGCAGTTGTAATCCTAGCTACTCCAGAGCCTGAGCTCAGAGTTCCAGCCAGGGTGACAGAATGAGACCTGTCTCTATAAAATAAAATGGAACTGATCATATAAAAACCCGACTCAGTCTTGTCATGAGGATTAAGCCAAATAGTGCAAACAAAATGCTTACCATGGCACAGTGGTTTATAACAAATGCTTTGTTAATGGGAAAAAAAAAAAAAAAAACAACCAACTCTGTAAAATAAAAAGGGTTATTCTGAGCAGAGAGTGTGTGACTGATGGGCCTGAGCACAGGTTACAGCTTGGTTTTATACGTTCATGGAGACAGGAATTACATGTAGGATCGTGAGTCAATACGTGGAAGGCATACACTGGTTTGGGCTGAAACGGCAGGACATCTGGGGATTAGTTACGGGTTATAGGTGGGTTTAAAGGTTCTTTGATTTGTAATTGGTTAAAGAAATGAAGCTCTGTCCAAAGCCTTGGAATGTTTAAATTAAGGATGTCTGTTAATCAGAGACGAGCCACCAGGACATTCACAGAAACTCAAGTAATCTGTAAAGTAAATAGATGGTCTGCTGGTGTGGTTTCAGCTTTGTTTTGCATCCTCTTAGGCCTGTAAATGATTTAGTATCTTGTTACAAAGAGTAAGCTCCCAGCCTGGGCATGACGAGGCCTGTCTGACCTTTCTCTTCGTGGCCAGCAACTCAGCTTTAAGGGGTTCCTTGGTCCCCCTGGCCAAGACAGAGTCCATTCAGTCCCCTGGGGGCCCTAGATTTTCTTTCAGTTCACAGCTTTCAATAGGTGCTAGTGAATGAGTAATCGTTAACTGTCACTAGTTAATTTTCAGGGTTAGGTATGACAGCACATTGTGCAAATTCCTGTTTTAATCTAACTAAAATATATAAGCTACAGAATACAAAATAAAAGAACATGATATGTGTTTAAAAGGCTTCAGCTTACAAATAGGATTTTAAAACGTTAATTTTTAAGTTGATTGTTTGGAGGACTCTATGTTCCCATAGCAACAGCACTGCAAGGACTCACAGAGGCAAATTAACCTTTAGTTACCTGAACGGTATTTGTCCTGACAGGTCAAATGTCGGTGGTGCTTTACTCATGTAGGGAGCAGAGGCTCTTACCCCCAGGTTTGCTGAAAAATCACTGACATGGGGCAGATTAATAGGAGAGAAAAAATACAAATTTATTTAAAGTGTACATATGGGGACCCTCGGAATGAAGATTCAACTCTCTAACAAGGTGTAGAAGCTTATTTGCCTTTCTGGTAAAATGGGTTCAGGGGCAGGAAAGGATTGCTGGGGAGGAGAGTGGATGGGGAGACTAAGGGTAAACAGTTCCGTTTGCAATCTGAATGAGTCTGAGGGATGGGACATCATCTTCCTAGAGTCTGTTCAGGTGAGGTCACATCCCTGGGCTTACACAGAGGGGGAGAAAAGGACAGTTGTTCTCCTAGGTGGGTCTGGATCTGAGGAAGATAAAGAAACTAACTTGAAGGTCAGAGAGACCTTGAGGCTTCTACAGTTAGTCCGGCGTATCCGAATGCCATATTTTGGGGTAAAAATATTTTTAATATTCCTCATTAGCAATGAAACAAAAGAAAAACAAGATTGATAAGGCCGCTTCCCTGGTGCAAGAGCCTCCGAGCTCATCTGTACCTATCAGCCCTCAATAGAATCTTCCTTAGCCTATTAACGACCACAGACTTAGTTGGAGAATAAAAGAGGCAGAAAGGTTTTCCTGTACAAAGAGTATGCTCAGAACTAGGGAAGGGCCATACAGACGCACACTGTGTTTCCAGGCCAAGGAAAAGCTGCCAGGAAGTGGGTTTCCTTGAGCAGAGGCTACCAGGAAAGGAAGGTGTACGTCATCCTGGGCTGGAGGGGAAAGCAGCCGTTTCTCCAGCCCAGCGAGTGCCAGAAGGGCCGAGACTGGCTTGGAGGTGGCAGTGGAGTGTCTGGTCATCTGTGTGCTCAGGGTACCCTCATCCACACAGGTATACAGTAGGAAACCATCTTTTCCCACAGATGTGAAGGTCTCACCAGGGCTATGAAACCTATTTTATATAAGGCAGAGGCTTTGCTTGGAAGCCTGGGGAAGGGGGTGAGTGGGTACTTGACAAATACATGTTTACAAATGGAACCCAAAGCTGTTTGTTGGGTCAGTTTAACTCATCTCCTAAGGTCTATTTTCCCCTGGTTCAGTGAAATGCTAATTAGGTGTTCAGTACAAAGAAGATCCTTGGTGGAATAACTTGGAAATGTGCAGGTGAGAAGGTTAAATCTGATTTTCCCTGCTCTAGACTTTCAGAGCCTTTAACACGCTCATTTGCAATGAGAATTGAGGCAACTTTTCTAAACCCAAGTAACCATAAACCCTTCTTCCCTGGAGCTTCTCCAGGGACCAGTGTTGTGGGGAACAAACTTGGGCAAAGGCTCCTTCAGTCAGTCTGTCCCAAGGCTCAGTGTTCCTCAGCTGTCCTTTCTAGCACACAGCCTCCCCCCAAACCTCCCTTTCCTGCCTTTGGTTACTTGTATTTAATCCTTCCAGAGGTTTCAGTGCATTTTAATGTGAAAACCTGGAAAAACCAAACAAACTTTTGACACAAAGGAAGCTTCAGTAGCAGGATTTCAGGCACCTTTATTCACAGCAGATATTTTTGGTCAGGAAGCCTGCCTTTGAAATCTATCACACAAGGAGGACAACTCCTGCCCAAGTCCTGACTCTCCTACAACAGCAACCAGCCACATCACTTCCACTTGCCATTTGCGAGGCTCGGACTACATCTGCCCTCAGGTTTCAGCTAGTTTGGTCACGGCCAGTTCGAGTGGGCCATTCAGGGGCTAAATCCTGTGGCACAACCGACTGGACCAATAAAAGGAGGCTCTGTAGCTGGGTAATAATAGTGCTGAATTCATTTTTTAACAGAAGAATTTCACTCCTTTGCGTTCCTCATATAATTTATAAATAGGACAAATTACTTCTTTATATATTTGCAATACAATCACGACTGGTGATATGGGAAACTTAAAAAAAAAATACTGTTTTCATTAAGAGTTTCCCTTTAGGAAGGACCATACCATTCCTCAACCTTTACAATTTTTCATGTTTTTGTTGTATAAAACCACTCTGTGGTGACAATCACATGGATTGCCAGATCAATCCAGATCAATACTGGCCTCTGGGCTTGGCACGTTGCACACTGCATTTCTGAGTGGCAAGAGTTATTATCCCTGCCTTCTATAATCCATAATAGAACTGTTAGTCTGAAAGAATTTAGGTAGAAATAGTTTAAGGAAAATAGTACTTCTTAAAAACTTGAGCCTATTATATAAGTTATTTGTCATTTTCTAGCTAAGCAACTGGTACGAGCTTAACATGGTCTCTTTTCCTTTCCTCTGTCTTTCTTGTTCAAAGATGGAGTAACTGAGTTTTAAAATCCTGCCAGATATTTTATGATAACCCCTGTAGATGAATAATGCAGGGTCCTACTGAAGTATTAAAGTCTCATGCAAAACTCTCATGAATATCTCATTACATCAGGCTATTCTGTTATTTTCTGTATTTTAAGTAAGTTCTAACACAGGAAAGTGGCAGTGGTTACTTTTCATTGACTTTTGCATCTGATCTCAGGAACTCAGACGTGTCAAAAGTTCAATTCTGAGTTTTGGCAACAGAGCAGCAACAGACATTTCTGAATTAAACAATTCTTAAATGTTTTTGGCCATTTGAAAAGTACTGCCAACACAATATCTGGTGTTAGCTAAACAGTCACTTTGTGCTGAGAATCAAAGGACCCTAAACTCTACAAATGTCTTACTTCACCAGGTCTAACTATAATCAGAGGATTTACTGTTCAATAAAAAAATTACACAGCAACGTTTATCAAACAACAACTACTACAAAAGGAATGGTAGGAAAAAAATGACTTCACAAAAATACACTAAAAAATTTGACAATTTTTTTATGCAGGAACCACCAAAGTTTTAGTGTTTAATAATTAATAGCACAACTGACCAAGGTCCAAGATGTGAAGATACCATGTTTGAGAAACTGCAGGATAAATCACTCTATAAACTAACTATATAGTATGTGAGAAGAACGCACATTATAATATAAAACCTGTCTACACATAGTAGTTAGCTGCAGAAAGCCATTCGGTCTTCTCCTGGCTTGGAAAAATGGTGTTGCAGATTTCAGTGTAAGTTACTAGCAACCTGTTGAAGAAGGAAAAATCATCAACATGTTTTTTCATTATATGAGGCACACAAAAATGACACAGAGAACTGCCAATTAAAAATCCTTTCAGCATCCTCTATTGAATTAAATTTATTTTCTTTGTACAATATTCTAGCAAAAATTCTGATTTAAATAGAAATCGTCATTATAAAAATTTCTGAATCTGTTTCCTACTTGCATTCTTTTCTCACAGTCTTTAATCAGGGCAATTTTTGAGAAGATGTTCTCACTTGACTGACAGGATTTTTGACTGTCACATAATAATAAAAAGAGACCCAGAGAAGCTTCTAGGGCTGACAGGACATTTTCCAAATTATCTCTAGATAATAAAGATCACACAACCCACAACAAAGTGGTGATGTGATTTACTCACAAATGGAATCAACCCATTCCATTGTTAAGAAACCAGCAAATTTAAGAGTCTTTAACCTCCCAGACCTCTATTTCACGATTACTTAAAACTTGGTACAGAACATGCCCAGAAAATAAGAAATTAGGTTATCTTTTACTACATATTCTGTTTGGTGCTCTGGGAATCAAAAAATTCTCAGTAAACTTTATTTTTATAGCTAATTAGAATGTTACAAATGGGATGCAAGAAATTTGAGTTTAAAAATTATTTCTGGGTTATAACGAGGTATCACCAAGTGTGCACACATGTACACTATAGGAAAAGGCTTACAATGAAGAAACTGTGTTGGTTGATTACTGTGCATCTAACTTGTTATTCAGGTATTTTTAATTATTATTAAAAAGTATTTAATTAGTATTTCCTCTGATACCTGAAACTACACAGTGGACATTTAAATCAACTCCAGAATAAAAACTTAATGTGGTCACAATCTAGTTTATGTCATAAGTTCGATAAAGAGTCCCTAGAATTTAAGGCATTTAAGAAGGTGGTAATGTAGGTGTGGCTTGAGTTATCTGCTATTTCTAAAAAAAAAAAAAAAGGCCCAAAAAACAAAAACCCATTGAAAAATCTTCTAGTGATGGGCTTTTCAGGCCAAGAAAACACATTTGTTATTGGTTGGAGTGATGTAAACTCAGTGGTTAGTGAATGTTAGTCAATGGTCTTAACTAACAGTGACAGAGGGCTAATTAACAAACACTGGAAAAATAAATTCTATGTGAAAAATTAGTTGGGCATGAAAAATTTCAAAACATGGAGTCTACAGGGGGAACAATAAAAGGGACGCTTGCTGGGATTATGGGTAGCAATGATCTAGACAAAGTGTGACTGCATCAAAATCACACGGGTTATCTCTCTCTCTCTTTTTTAAAAAAATATAATCGTTCCTCCCTCACCTTCAACTCTTCTGTGTGGCAGGTACCTTGTTTTCACCTTCCAGTTCCTCCACTCCGGCCTGTGTCATGAGGTCGGCGATGTTTCTCTCCAGATCATCAATGCGACTACTCATGTCATCAAGTGGTGAAGTTAAAGACGCACGCACACCAACATCTCCTGATTTCTTATCCCTTTCCTTCAGGGCCCTGTAGACTACAGCCTCAAACACAGCTGTCCTGAGGAAACGGGTCTTCCAATTTCCTTTGGATGTTGTTTTAGTCTGGCGTGGGTATGAGTACAGAAGTCTGGGGCAAGGCTGCCTGGGATAAACTCCAGCCCTGACCCCTACCAGGGATGGGACCCGGTAAGGTCTTTCACTTTTCTAAACCTCAGTTTCTTCTTTTGCTGTACGAAGATGATAACACTATAACATATTTGTAAGGTCATGGTGAGCCTCACAAGGAGACACACACAAAGTACTTAGTTCATAGCCAACAGTGAACCGTACTAGACATTACTGCTGGTGGGCTGAAGTTAGGGATCCGTCTAGCTTAGCTGTATCCCTAGCCCTTAACCCAGTACTTCTCAGAAACAGGGCACGTCCAAGCTCAGTAAGTGCCTGGCTGGAGCTGGCCGACAAACCACCCATTTATCCCCACCACTACCTGGCAAAGAGGGTCCAAAGGCCCATAAAAAGCCAACTTCCAATACAAAGGATATTTCTTCCAATGATCTGGTCAGACATGGTCTGGAATTTATCTTGCATCTGCTGCAGGAGTGTCTGCACCTAAGAAAAACCAAAACAAATAAACGAAATCCACACTTACCTTGAGACACCTTCCTGGGAGCGGGCTGGAGCCCGGATCCCGGCGAGAGGAGACTGGGATCCTGGGTTCCAGCCCCAGCTCAGCCTCTCAGCAGCTGCGCAGTCTTCAGCAAGGACTTTCCTTCTCGGGGTTGCAGTTTTCCCGTCTACTGAATTAGACTGATGTGCCGGGGAGGCCCCTTCCGTTTTGGGGTCGCTGCGATTCAAAGCTCGGGGCCTGTAGGCTGTCTCTGCCGGCCTGGGGGCCCCTGGGTCTGAGCGAGGAGCTGAAGGGAGGGGTGGGTGGAGGCTGAGGGTGTGGGGACCGGGAGCTGGCGGGGCCTGGGGGTCACCAGGGGGCGTTTACGGGCAGGTGAGTGGGGCCAGCGGAGGGGGGTCGGGCTTGGGGGAGCCAGCGGGGCGACGGCCCGCACCGAGCGGCTGTGGGTTCAGGTGGCCGGGAGCCTCGGGGGACCAAGCCTCCAGACACCGGCCCTCCAGAGACGCCGCGCGCGGTCGCCCGGGGGTGCCGCGGCCTCGGGCCCGCGCAGCCGTCCCTTACCACCGAGGTGAGATCCTGCATGGTCTTGGGGTCAGTCTCGGCCATCTCCCCGGTTCCCAGCTTGGCGGTGATGCCTAGAACCCGTCACCTACACTTCCGTTTGTCCGCGCAGACTTCCCCGCTACCTCTTCTCGCGACAAGACCGGCCACTCGCGGGACCGCGAGGCATTGTGGGTGCTGTAGTCACGTCACGCACCGGAAGAGCCTAGAGGTCTCGTGCTTCCGTTCCGGGGCGCGACCCCGCCCCGCTCTTCCCGCCCACTTCCCATCGCCCCGCCCCTTCTGCCCCGCCCCTCCCGCACCTGCGGGGGAGAAAGGAGGCACAAACCGGAAGTGGGGCAACGGAGCCCGGAAGTGGGGCAACGGAACCCGGAAGTGGGGCAACACAGCACGGGAGTGGCCTTGGCCTGGTGCCGAGGCTGCTGTGGGTTTAAGGCGGTTTGGGTTTTTTTTTGCCTATTGGGACGAACTGGGCCTATTGGGACGAATTTGGGCCTATTAGTGGGCTTCTGCCCTCTAAGCACACCCCGCATACGCTTGCGACTACCCCCAGGTCAAGAAACACGACCCTCTCCCGTCACCCCCAACTCCTCGTCACCCCTACACGCGCGGGGTGACCGGTGTCCTGACTTGCTGCCTGTCAGGTTCCTACAGGGGGACTCAGGACGCTGTCTCCAGTGGTGCCTCCACTCAGCGTGGCGCTGTCGGGTGGCGCGGGGCGGCTTCCAGCTTGGCAAAGGAGGGGGCAGAGTCGGAGGGTTAGGCTGGATTTGGGTGTTCAAGGAGGTGGGCACTGCTGGGTTGGGACCTCAGGTTGCAGCCCCACAGGTGGTCTGGGCTCGGGTCTCATGGCGAGGGGATAGGAGAGTCCTTGACTCAAGGCCTGGCGTGTTCCAGCACATGCTTATCTCACTTAAGGACGGTGGGGTGTGGAGGTCAGCTCCAGTGTGAGTTTAGCTGGAGGGAGGCTGGAGGGGAGCCCACCAGCGACTGTGCTAAACCTGGCGTGAGGTTGGCTGTGGAGGCATGAGACTCAACTCCCATCACCCACACCTCTGCCCTCACTCCCTCTCCCCCACCCCTCTGCACAGAGAGAGCTTCCTTCCTGTGCCAAGGCTGCAGACCTTTTTACGATTGTCTGTTGTTAGCTGGTATTTGGTTAGTGCTTTGCCAGACTACTGGAAATAAAAGTATCTCAGTGTTTTCACTTAATCCTCAGGGGACCCCTGTGACATAATTATCACCAGTTCACATTTTGAGAAAACAGACACAGAGGGGCTAAGAAACTGGAACAAGGTCATCAAATTAAGGAAGTAAGAGAGGCGGGACTTTCTGACCCTACATCTTCTTTTCCTGTCATTCTGGAAATCCCTGAGTTTTCTGAGCTTAGAGCAGGGTTTGTCAACAGCAGCACTCTTGGCATTTGAGTAAGGTAATTGTTGTTGGGGGAGTTGAGGAGGGGGTGCCCTGTTTATTGTGGGATGTTGAGCAGCATTTGTGACCTTCACCCACTAGATGCTGGAAGCACCCCCTCCCTGTCTTTATCCCAGTAATGACACCCCAAAATATCTTCCAGACATTGCCAAATGTCTCCTGGGGTCACAGAGCAAAATCACTCCCTATTGAAAAACACTTGAAGGAATCTGTGAGCATTGCCTAGAATTCTGTGCACTTGTTCTTCAAGCACGAATTTATTTTTGCTACGACCATTTCTCGAGACTGTTCCCATGTGTATGTCGAGATTGAAGGTTGGGGCATTAGTTTCCTAGAGCGGCTGTAATAGAGTATCCCAAACTGAGTGACTTAAAACAACAGAAATTTATTCTTTCCCAGTTCTAGAGGCCAAAAATCCGAAATCATGGTGTTGGCAGGGGTGGTTCCTTCTGTGGAAGTACCTGTCCCATGTCTCTCCTGGTCTTTGGTGATGACCGTAGGCCTTGGCGTTCCTTAGCTTGTAGAGACGTCAAACTGATCTCTGCTTCCATCTTTACACGACCTTCTCTCCACCTACCTGCCTTCTCTTCCTGTAAGGACACCAGCATCCACCCTAATTCAGTATCTTAACTAATTACATCTGTAACAACCTAATTTCCAAATAAGGTCACATTCTGAGGCACTGAGGGTTAAGACTTCAACGTGTCTTTTTTGGGAGAAACACAATTCAACCCATCACAGTTGGTAAAGTGATTCCATCTTAAACTTGGATCACAATTGTTATTTTATAAAGAGTTTTCAAAAAGCTCCAGAGTCACTTAAAAACTAGTGAGTAGCCAAGGCAAAGCTGAGCCTCAGGCTTCTGACTTGGGACCCTAATCACTGGGGCTCCCAAACTCAGGAAGTTGGGTCCCCGCACCCTGGACAGCTCATAAGTCAGATCTGTTTTAGGGTCATGATCAGCACAAGAACATGAATTAACAGTAGGGCCTGGAGGGTTTTTTTTTTTTTTTTTTGAGACAGAGTCTCACTCTGTTGCCTGGGCTAGAGTGCTGTGGTATCATCGTAGCTCACTGCAACCTCAAACTCCTAGGCTCAAGCAATCCTCTTGCTTCAGCTTCCTGAGTAGCTAGGATGACAGGCTCGAGCCACCATGCCTGGCTAATTTTTCTATTTTTAGTAGACACGGGATCTTGCTCTTGCTTAGGCTGGTGTTGAACTCCTGAGCCCAAGAAATCCTCCTGCCTCGGCCTCCCAGAGTGATAGGACTATAGGCGTGAGCCACTTCGCCCAACTTTTTTTATTATTCTGATTGAAATTTTCTTTACACAAACAGCAAATAAACTTGACAGTCTTTTAGTGGAGGCATTATTTATTTTTTGCACTTAAACTGAAAGGCAGTGTGCTTTTTCTGTGTGGAGACGAAGGTCTATAAACAGCTGCTTCACGCAAAGGCCTCACTAATCTGTAGTCACGGCTGACATACTTACCTTGTGGGGCTGACACACCGAACCTGATGGAATATTGTTCCATTAACAAAACCGCTGTATCACGTGTAGGGCACTGGTAATTAACCTTTAAACTTAGTTTTGAACAGCCCTCATTTTTAACCTTTATTTAAGTGTCATAGTTGTCTTACCTCCTCTTAGCAATTTTTTTTTTTTAGCTCTTTCTAGATTAATTGCATGTTGTAACTTCCTTTTTCCCTTTCAAGATGGTTTGGTTTTATGTGCGCTTATTATGGCACTTTAATAATAGCTTTTTGGTTCAAGCTGGGGCATTCTCTCAACGCCCCTGCTTTCTTGGATCTGTACTAAGGAAGGCGTTGAAGTGTACGTGTGGCCACACGCGATGGGATGCTTTGTGTGTTTGCCTTGTGTGAGAAGAGACGGAATGGTCACGGCAGGGCCTTAGAGAAACCCTCATCTGTTCTTTCCCTCCTTGCAGCGGTAGCAGCTCTGTTAGGTCCCAGCCCTGGGGCCAGGCTTCTGCTCACCTTGTTTGCTTTTCTCCCAGGCGGCACATGCTGCTGCTGAGAACCCGCACCTGGTGGTGGCGCTGCAGCCCCTGCAGGACCTGGTGCCTCTTCGTTCTGGTGGCCTGGCCCTGCCGTGGCCATTCCAAACCTTTCCCGTCTCCCAGACCTTGTATTTTACCCCCTTCGCTTCCAGAGGATGCCTTTATGTTCTGTTTTATGGATACAATGAAATGTTCAGTCGAAACCCCTGCATCTCCATCCGCCATGCTTTGGCACCCCGTCACTGTAATCCTTTGTCAGGAAGATGTGTCCTCCCCACAAGCAGGACTCTGCATTTGTCCAAAGTAGAGACCCGGGGCCCTGGGGCCCCTTCTCTTCCATCAACTCCAGGAACTTGCTTCCTTAATTCACCTTCTCTTTTCCAACGATTCCTTCCTCTCAGGGTATAAAAGTGACAAAAACCAGATAGAAAACCCAAACCGCCCCAGCCAACGTGAACCTCCCCTGGCCCTGTGCCCTTCTTGAGCTACTGCTTCTAGGCAAAGTTCCACAAAGAGAAGGAAGTGTCGGTCTTCAGCTACTGGATCCACTTCCTTACCTTCTAGCCGTGCGATTTTGCTTGTTTTGTTTCTGTTAAAATGATCCCAGGTGGGGCGTGGACATGGCACTACGCAAGTGTCATTCACACAGTAGACAGTAATGTATTCCACCTTCATTTCTCTTTGAGTGACCGTGACAAGCAGAGGGTCTCAGTCGGGTAATACTGTGTCTTTGAGACCTCTGATCCTCAGTCATCTCTCCTCTTAATATTATAGAGTTTTATACGCAGACCTTAAGTAGATTTAGTACCTATTAATAGCTAAACGGTAATCACACTTTTTCCTTGTTTTGTTTTCATTGTATTTATTTTGATTGCTACCTTAGTGTATCCCAAGTGATACTGGCTTTTCACACATGGTAGTAATGTACAGTTTTATTAATATTTTAAAGTAAATTTAAGCAAAAATTATACATTTAAAATTATATAGTTTAAGACTGTAGTCGTAGCTGTTGTAGCTGTTAGTACAGGAGGCATTTCGATAGGGCGGAGTGAGTGAAGGTGGTAAGAGGTGGTATAGGAATATGGCTAAACAGTGAAGATGTTCTCCTAGGATTAAAGTTTAGAAAATTCTGCCTTAAGAGAAGACAGGGACCCAAAGGGGAAAGAGGTCGGTACATGATTTGAAAAGGGGGAAGCACGAGGAAATGCTGCTGCCTCAGGGTAACACTGAGTCGCTTCCCTTGGGGATAAAGTCAGACAGCACAGCTTGGAGTTTCTGCAGGTGCCAGATGTCTGTTTTGTATAGAACAATCATCCAGGGTACCAGGAAGCCTCAGGAGGAAGGACGATGCCCTGCTGGCACCAGGAGGGGACAGGGGCAGGGTACCCACCATCCAAGCCAAGGCAGGGCTTGGTTATAGAGAGAGAACAGTCCAGTTCCAGCCGGATGAATTTAGAAATACCACCGTCCCACTACTAGTCCTATGGGCTTGGATTCCCATGTATAATAAAAGTCAAGTTTTGTTAGGCTCTCTGGAGCATGCGCCGGCTTGAATTACTGACTATTCTGACTTGTGTACGAAAGCTGGCGGCGGCCTCTTTGAGGCTGTGTTTACGAAAGCACAGAAAATCGCTTTTCTGGGGAAGAATGGCGAGATTGGCCGTGTTCTAATACATCTTAAATTATTTTGCTCTTAGTTTGAAGTGTTGGTTTATGTTTCTTATGTTCATTTGAGGCAATTTTGCAAATTAGTGCTTCCATGACCAGCTGCCAAGGAATCAGTTTCCTATTTATTTACCCAAACGAGCGGTTTCCTGGAGACAGCCTGCCCGGGGAGGAAGGAGACGGTTCCTATAGACCAGTGCTGCAAGTTTGGGGTTCCCCTGCTTTGCTCGCCCTGTCATTATCAATTTGTTTAGTCATCATCACTTGCACGCATTGTTTGTGTTGATACAAACTCAGTTCACTTTGTTCCTGGTGATGGGGGAGGGGCTGCATTGGGATTTGGCAGAAAGTACCAGACTGGAGTCGTGCATGCCACCTAGCAGGTGTGAGACCTGCTGTGACATAGTTTTAACTTGGCAACCCTGAGTTTCTTCATCTATAGAATGGAAGTAGTGTCTATTTCCATATCCCATGAATTGTATAAGTTACATATACAATGCATAATTATATATTACACATACGTTACATATAAGCTGCAAATATAATGTATAAGGTGCTATGTACCGTGTTTCCCCAAAAATAAAGACCTACCCATAAAATAAGCCCTAGCAGGATTTCTAAGCATTTGCGTAATAGAAGCCCTACCCCGAAAATAAGACCTAGTGATGGGTGTGGCTACGCAGCGCATCTGCACAACCCATGCATTTCGTCGCGGAGCGGTAAAGAAGACGAGCAGCCCTTCTCGTCTGCCCCATCGTGACAGCTACTGTCCCAGAGGTGACCGGAAAGGTGCGGGCAGCCCCACCAACAAGGTCGGCTCCCCCTGTCAGGTCCCGGCCATCCTGTGCGTGCTGCAAGCTGAGGCTTTGAGGGGAAAATAACACATCCCCTGATAAGCCCTAGGGTGTCTTCTTGAGGAAAAATAAATATAAGACCCTGTCTTATTTTCAGGGAAACACGGTAGTAGTGTACCTCTATTCTCTCTTGATACCACCGAATAGAGGGATGAGGGGACTGGAAAGAAGAAAAAAAAGAGAACATAAATCCTAGAAAAATCCTTTGAAAAATCTTCATTTTACATAGAGTCATATTTCATAAAAGTACTCTATTTTAGTATCTCTAGAATTAAAACAAAAAAATGTAACTGTTCAAAAATGTTACTTAGAAAAGAATGAATTACTTTATTTTAAAAGGAATGGGCTATGTATTTTTTCATACAGATACTCCATTAATGCTATAGGATTCAAGAGTTGATTTTTAAAAGTTCAAATTCTACTTTGAGGTACCTAGTAGAAAGTAGATAGTATACATTGGAGATTATAATGATGAATAAAATACAGATTTTGCCTCCATTCCA
>CAUYPO010048735.1:0-13504 GCA_963574435.1 Cheirogaleus major | reverse complement strand
CCATTTTGCTTGAGCATGTTGGCTTAGGGCTCCTTGGCTGGTAGCTTCTGATTCAAGCTTGCAGTATTTTGGGGGTGTCTCTGTTCTGTTTTCTGTTCTCACCTAGATTTATACAATCAGAGATTGAATGTGGTTTCACATGGGACTTTTCTGACATAACCAGTTACTGTTAACAAAGAGGTCCAAGAATGGTTACATAGACTTCTTCTATGTTTTATCTCAGATTTCCATTCTTTTCTCCTCTCTCTCTCTCTCTGTCTCTCTCTGTCTGCCTCTCTCAATGTCTCTTTGTGTCTGTATCTGTGTCTATGCATCTCTGTCTTTCAGTCATATGCACACACATGTATACATACCAATACATACTAACAGTCATGATGGTATGTGGGACCCAAACCTATGTGTAAAGAAAGAGAAGAAAGCCAGGAGATAAAACTCAAGGAAGACCAAAATGTGGGCAATGCAGGTGTTAAAATCCCTGAGCCTAGCTTCCTTTTGAGGAAGACTGAAGACAGTTATAAATATTCAAATGTAGGAGAAAGTGATGAAGATTATATCAAGTCCAAGTATACTGAAAGCTACAAACAAACCATAGATCTTGTTGATTCTAACATCTTCTGCTGCCAACTTCACGATGGCCATATGCTCACAGTATGAATGGGAGATCACAGTGGTCTGGTAGAATTTCAGAATTTCTGGTCGAATTTCATGCTGGAAAGAAGATGAATTTCTAATAACGTGAGGGCATGTGGTTTGTGTATAATCAGTTAAAAACTATGCTATGGTCTACCAGCTTGATTGTATATGATAATAGACCAGTGGTACTTAATGATATATTACTTATACCTTCTGATTTGTGTACTCATGGGAAGCACTTCTTTAGTCAGTCAAAAGGTGAAGAATTTTTCCCTATTTCAGGAACTATATACTAAGCAATGGATAAATAAGAAATTATAGAATAGCATCCTTACTCTCAAGGAGACAATTCCATATTACAAATGTCCTTTTAAAAATATACATATGAGGCATAGAGATGTGATATGGTATGTTTTTTAAACCCTGTCTTTATTGTAAAGGTGGATTTTAAGGAAATGTTCTATGGAAATTTGGATGAGATTAGAGCTCTTACAGGTAAACAATAAAATTAACAAATGAGTCAAACCTTTTTAAAAAATTTAGAATTACAAATTTTGTGCTGGGAAAAATTTGATTTTTAAAATAATGGCCAACAGGTAAAAGTTGCTGTGCAGTTTATTTTTCTAGGAAAATTTCTGCTATCAAATTATGACCAATAAATATATTTAATTTAAAATGTGTACAGGAAAAAACTGCTCTTAATATTATTTAATAAAATACATCAGAAATTATTAACACAATGAATATAAATATTAAATACATTATACAATATTGAATAGGTAACTATATCTGTTCAGTGCTATTCAATAGAGGATATATTTTTAAATTTAAAAAAACAACTTTTATATATTTCTTATTTATATGATTCAAAATAAAAGTTCTAATCATTGTTTACTTCAATAGAGTGGGATAAAATGTTTTTAAATTCTCATCTAACCAAAGTTGAGAGAGAACAAAAAATAAAGTTTTCTTTGGCAAGGTAATACACAAATGAGTTAAAACAATGAAATAAATTTAAATCATTTAAAGTTTTCTCTTTAATAAAAATGTTGTAGTTGCTCATAGTCCTAATGCACCTATTTTTTATTTTTTTCTCTTTCAGTTATTTTTTCTTAAACCATCCACCCTTGGAAATTAAACACATCTCAGTCTCCTGTTCCTCAATTTCATTCATTCTACTATAAAAGTGTTACTATATATTCCAGTTTTTACCTTGGCTTGCAACTCATTTTAAAGATGCCATTGTAATCTCTGAGAAGTTTTTTTTTTTCTTGCATATTGACAGAGATATACCTCTAACACAGAATTTAGTTAATATCAAAACCCATTGATTATCATTTATAGATGGAGGCACCTTGCAGGGCTGGGTCAACAAAAATAAAATTGCAAAACTTGTAGCACAAAACAGCACTACAATCTTTACACTCTTTCACTTTACATTTAATTCCACATTAGCATAATTGCCCATATAATTTGACTCTTTCATGAATCCAGACAGTATGTCTTCAAATTAATAGTGCTATTGCATCTGATATAAATACAAAATACTAGTTCTATTCTTTTCACATTTGTTAACTAGTTTTACTCATTTTTCTAAGTCAATTTAAATTTACTCCAAGAGGCTCAGGGCCAGATATAGTTACATGATGCCGTCAACACACATCATCCCCTCATTTGTTCAAGGGATAAACAGAATGCGTAATCCTTAGGAATGACACGAACTGCTCATACAAGGGCTATCTGGAAAGTATCCAGCCATTTTTACTATAACAAGAACATATTACATGGCTGGATACTTTCCAGACAGACCTGGTTTTTGTAAAATTGAATGGTTTCCTCCAAGATTATCTTTATCAAAAAATTAACTATTTGAAAACCTCACTTCTCTGATAATCTAACCATTTTCTTAGTTTCTTCACTGGGTAATCCAGAACTGCAATAAATCTATAATCACTGAGAAGCATCGTTGTCATCAATTTAGCTCTCAGATCTTCTTTGAATCTCCATAGACAGGAACCCTATATTGACTCTCAAGTCTGATTTGATTATTTTGTCTCAGTTCTTACATTTCCTCCCACTCAGCCTCACTTTCTTATCTGAACAACTCCATTACCATCCCATCACAAACACCACACACATGCACACACACTCACAGACACATAGAATTATTATTTGAAATATTTGTTTTGTCAAATGTTTACCATAATTTCTAATGGATTTTGCTGTATTTTTAAAAATCATCACACACCTTTGTGACTAAGTAAGTAGCCCATCTGACCAGTGGTTTATATCTCCATAATTAGTTTTCATTTTCAACTCCCCATACCTACACAGAGGTGTTTACTTTTCACTCACGTTTGATGATTGTCATTTTCCCAGGTGGTAAATGTTCACAGGATTTGCTCTTTCAACAGTTTGTGCAAGGTTCTTTTCAAAGACATTATGGTGTTCCTTGTGAAAATGGGCTGTATTTTGTTGTCATTCATTTCAACCTTCTTAGAAACTTCTTACCAGTCATTACAAACTTTGAAATCCTATAAAATATTTTTAAATGCTTCAACATAGTCTTTTATACTTTCCTATGCTCACTGCCTGCTTATTAAGTTTTTTTTTACCCCCATTGTGTTTAGTATTCAACTCTCACTCCAACATTATCTCCATGAAACAACTGCTCATATTCTTAAACAGAAATAGATATTCCTCCTTTTTGGTTCAATCTCAATGAGAGATTGACTATTTAATAAATACAAACCATTGGAAACTAATGAATCAATTAGAGTTTAATTGTCCCTGAGTTTGTGGCATATCAATATTATACAAATTTTAATGCAAATGCTAATCCACTTGCCCTGTTGTCGGATATATATTTGCAAGAGGAATGGAGGACTAGAACTGGGAAAAGTAAAGAACAAATCTAGAAATAATGCTATGAGTCTTAGTATCTTGCTGTTTAAGTATCATCTGTTTTTATAATATGACTGCTTTGTTGACCAGAGCAAGAACATATACCTACCTTATTTGCAGATTTTGAAGAATTTTACTGTTGATGAGGGGAGAAAAGAAAGGGAAAATATCCCTTAGATCAAGAGGAAATCAATACTACTTTTTAACACTCCTCATGTCTCATGTCAAATTGCATATAAAATATTAATTTTCTTTTCAGGATGCCTACTTAGAGCTGACACTTCATTAGAGCTAATCTTTTATATACAATGACATGTTCCATACTCCCTTTGGGTCTTATCTAAATATATCTCTCTAATTCTCATAAGAACCTATGGAAACACGTACTCACAAGGTTAGTTTTCCAACATTCTTATGTAAGTCTAGTATGCACTTACTTATGCTAATGTGGTATTCCCTACAGATAAAGAAATCCACCATTTTCAGAGGCAAATAGAGAATACTAACTGTATTAGCACTTGGGTAAGGGCTATGGTAACCTTCTCCTGAAGTAAGAACAAGGGATGAAATCACCTTTTTTACAGGCCAAAAATTTTAACCAATCACTCATTATTATTATTTTTAGGAGGAATCTAGATGCTGGATTATAAGGCTTCAGGGTATTCCTTCCCTGAATCTCAGTCACTCCAATTCTCCTCATGAAGTTTTAGGAGAGTAAATATCAGTGTTGGGCTCTTCTTAGCATTAGAGTTGAAAAAAGAAAGGTCAAAAAAATAGCACGAAAAACCATAGAATACTTATTCTGGCTCTGAATGACCCCTAAAATTGAATGCATCCATCCTGCGAAGAGGTCAGCTCCAATTCTGAGATACCATTTCCAACATAACAATAAACAATTTACAGTGCTACAGCAGGAAAAGGCAACTGAAAAGGAACATGGTGAATTCTCTGAATATGAACAGAAACTTAGGGTTGGGAATACCAAAGTACATATATTTTGAGGAAAAGAATACCCCAAAGGAGATAGCCACATATCATGAGATATTTGGGGACATACATAGAGTCCATACCTAAACTCAGCATAGTACTGGTTGGTATTTACATGTGATGTGCAACAACTGCTTGAGGGTAGGGAAAATATCACCCTAGAGTTGCGTAAATAACTGTGACTAATACTTATACAGAAGCATGAATAGAGCTTATTCTTGTATGTCAGAATGGAAAACCTTACAATTCTAAGAGTGTTTGGTAGAATAATCAGAAGACTATTGCCTTCGGAAAATTAGTACTGGATTAAACATTACTCAGTCCAATCTAAGAAACCTTGAATTCAAGACCAGAAATGATCAATCTATTTCCATTTAACATAATTTTCTTGTAAAACAAATGTCCAAAAGGTATATCATGAAGTAAAATTATTTATCAGACACAAAAGCAAATTTCACAATATCTGTTAAGAGCTTCCAGTCAAAAGATTAGCATGCATGCAAAGAAGCAGTAATTATGACACTTAATAAGGAGAAAAATCTATTAATATAGAGTTAGCACCAATTTTAGAAATAGCAAAAAATAAACAATGAAAATGATAATGATAATGTTATTTCATATATTGAAATGTTTGAGTAGATACCTGGAAGATATAAAAAGATCTAGTTCATACTTCTAGAAATGAAAACTAAAATGTCTTAGTTGAAATATTATCTGAATAAGATTAAAAATGGATTAGATATTTAATATCAGTGAAGTTGATGATGTAACAATTAAAAGGAACCAAGAGATAAATATGGAGATAAAAGATGATAAAATGAGCAAATAAAATATATAAGATACAGAGAAGAAAGGTAAAAAATTTCACAGCAGACAAAAATTGAACAGAACACTGAAAATAGAAAAAAATCAATGATAGAAAAGACAATTGTTTTGAAAACATCAATAAAGTTTATGTATATCCTGCAAGATTGATAATGAATAGGGTAAAATAGATACATTTTCAATTATAAGAATCAGAAAGACAGTATCACTGCAGATTCCACTCATATTAAAAGGATAATAGTGAAGTACTGTGAGCAATCTTTTGCCAATAAATTAAAAAATTTAGAAGAAATAGAGAAATTCATTAAAGACACAAACTACGTTTGAACTCAAGAAGAAAATAGACAAACTGAGAAGAACTAATATATTAAAGCCCTTAAATTTTCAGTTATAAATATTCAAGCAAAGAACACTACAGGTGCAGATGGCTTCATTTGTGATTCTTATCGAAAATTTAAGGAGAAAGTAATACCAATTCTCCATAAAATCTTCCAGATAATTTATGTGGTTGGAAAACTTTCTAACCATGAGGATAGCTTCAAGGTTAGGTGAATGCATTAAGATAAAATTAAACTACAGACAAACATACCTCAAGAACATAGCTGCTAAAATATAAAATAAAAAGCTCAGCAAATACAATTCAGGTATTTTAACAGTCACACATCAATCAATGTAACACATCATACAGAGAGATTAAAGAAAAAATAAATTTGTAGTTATAGAAAAAAAAAAATAGAAACCCAAGAATCAACACCCAAGCTCAAAAAAAGCATTCCTGTTTTTCCCAATGTGTTCTATCTTAGTGACTTTTTTAAAATTTCAAAATATTAAGGGGTTACACATGTTTTAGGTAAGATGGATCACTTTCGTAATACTCCTTCAGTCATGGCTATAGGTGTCCTTGTCACCCAAATAGTGTTCATTGTACTGATTAGGTAAGTTTCTGCCCCTCCCCTCTTTCCCTGTCTCCTGTGGTTCATTTTCACTGAGTTTCACTGAGTTTACTTCCTTCTGTGCACGTGTGCTCATTGAATAGTTCCAATTTAGTAGTGAGCACATGTAGTGTTTGTTTTTCCACTCCTGCAATACTTTACTTAGGAGACTCATCTCCAGTTGCATCCAGATTGTTGCAATACGTGTTGATTTATCATTTTTTATAGCTGAGTAGTACTCAATGATATACAAATAACACATTTTATTAATCCACTCATAAATTCATGGGCAATATGATTGATCCCACATCTTTGCATATGTGTATTGTACTGCAATAAACATTCGAGTGCCAGTGTCTTCTTGATGAAAGTCTTCTTTTCCTTTGGTAAATACCCAATAGTGGTAGTAGGATTGCTGGCTCAAATGGTAGGTCTACTTTTAGTTTTTGAGGAATATCCATACTCATTTCCATAGAGGTTGTACTCGTTTGCAATCCCACCAACAACTAATAAGTGTTCCTTTCTCTCTGGGTCCATGCCAACATCTATTGTTTTTAGACTTTTTATTAAAAGTGATTCTAACTGGGTAAAGTGATATGTCGTTGTGGTTTTAATTTGCATTTCCTTTAGGATTAGTGATGTTTAGTATTTTTTTGTTGTTTATTGGCTATTTGTCTCTCCTGAGAAGCTGCTGTTCATGTCTTTTGCCCACCTTTTAATAGGGTTTTCTTTTTTTCTTGTTGATTTGCTTAACTTGTTTGTAACTTCTGGAGATTAGCCCTCTATTGGATATGGAGCTTGAAAATATTTTCTCTCGTTCTGTGGGCTGTTTTCATGCTCTGTTGATTGTGTCGTTAGCTCTGCAGAAGCTTTTCAACTGAATTTCATTTATGAATTTTTGTTGCCATGATTTTCATTGAGGTCTTCATCAAAAATTCTTTGCCTACACAGATATCTAGAAGAATTTTTTCCTACATTTCCCTCTAGAATACTTATGGTTTCAGGACTTACGTCTAAGTCTCTTAACCACCTTGAATTAATCTTTGTGAGTGGTGAAAGTTAGGGGTCCTATTTTATTCTTCTGCATGTGGCTATCCAATTATCCCACCACTTTTCTTGAATAGGGCTTCTTTTCCTGAGTGTATGATGTTGTCTGCTTTGTTGCATTTGATCATGTCTATTTTTTTATTTTTCATGCAACTGTGAAGTTATTTTTTCAATCACTCTGTGTGGTGTGTTACAGTGATGGATATATAAATATTAAAATACTGGGATTATATTTGCTGAGCTTTTTATTTTATATTTTAGCAGCTATGTTTTTGAGGTATATTTATCTATACAGTTATTTTAATGCATTTCCCTAACTTTGAAGCTGCCCCCTTAGTTGGAAAGTTTCCCAACCACATTAATTATCTGGAAGACTTTATGCAGAATTGGTATTACTTTCTCCTTAAATTTTTGGTCAGAATCATAAGTGAAGGCATCTGTACCTGGAATGATCTTTGCTTGAAGATTTGTAACTGAAAATGTAAGGGCTTTAATATATTAGTTCTTCTCAGTTTATCTATTTCTTCTTGAGTTCAAAAGCAGTTTGTGTCTTTAATGAATTTCTTTATTTCTTCTAAATTTTTTAATTTATTGGCAAAGGATTGCTCACAGTACTTCACTATTATCCTTTTAGTATGAGGGAAATCTTCAGTAATATTACTTCTTTAATTCCTGATATTGAAAATGTATATATGTTTACACTTTTCATAATCAATCTTGCCTAATGTACATAAACTTTATTGATATTCTCAAAATAATTGTCTTTTCCATCATTGATTGATTTTTCTATTTTCAGTGTTTTGTTTAATTTACGTCTACTATAACATTTTTATTACCTTTCTTCTACATATTGTTAATATGTGTTAATTGGCTCATTTTATCGTTTTTATCTGTATTTCAATTTGGTGCATATTTGTTGTTACGTTTTCAACTTCACTGATCTTCCATATCTAATCCATTTTTAATGTTAGAAAATAATTCATCTAAGACATTTTAGTTTCCATTTCTAGAAGTACAAACTAGGTTTTTATGATTTCTTCCCGGCCTCTACTCAAACACTTGATTATATGAAATACCATTATCATTACTATTTTAATATTTTAAGTTTTGCTATTTCTAAAATTAGTGGTAATTCTCTATTGAGCTCAATTGAGAGATTACTGTCCTCATAAGTGACATATTTACTGCTTCTTTGCATGCATGCTAATCTTTTAATTGGTTGCTAGATATTTTGAAATTTGCTCTTCTGGCTGCTAGATAATTTTACTTCCTTATACACATTTTTGAGATTTGTTTCACAAGGAGTTATGTTAAATGAAAATAGGTTGATCATTTCTGGTCTTGAATACAAGGTTTCTTAGATTGGACTTGGTACTGTTTAATCAAGTGCTAATATTCCCCAGACAATCCTCTTCTGATTATTCTACCAAATGTTCTTTGAGTTGTAAGGTTTTCCATTCTGACATACAAGAATAAGCTCTATTCATACTTCTGTCTAAGCATTAGTCATGGTTATTTATACAACTCTAGGGTGATATTCTCCCCATCCTCAAGCAGTTTTATCACATCACATGCAAATACCAACCAGTACTTTGCTGAATATTTAGGTATGGACTCTCTGCATGTCCCCAGAGTTCTCATGACATGCAGCTCTCTCTTTTTGGGTATTTTTTTCTACAGAATATACATATTTTGATCTTCTCAGTGCTCAGTTTCTTTACATCATTGAGAGAACTCACCAAGCCCCTTTTCAGTTGCCTTTTCCTGTTGTAGCTTTGTAAGTTATTTCATACTAAGCTGGAAATGATAACCTAAGAATTCAAACTGACCTCTTCCCAGCACTGATACATTCAATCTCTGGAGTCATTTATAGCCAGAATAAAAATTCTATGGTTTTTTTCTGTTATTTGTTTATCTTTCTTTTTTCAATTCTAATGCTAAGAAGAGCCCAACACTGAGATTTCCTCTCCTAAAGCGTTATTAGAATTGGAGTCACTGAGATTCAGGGAAGGAATACCACGAAGCCTTATAATCCTTCATATACAATTCTCATACAAATAATAATGATAATAATTATGGGTGATTGGTTAAATTTTTTGGCCTGCAGAAAAGATGAATTCATCCCTTGTTTTTACCTATAAAGAATTATATCATATCCCTTGCCCAAGTGCTTATACTGTTTGTGTTCTCTATTTGTCTCTGGAAATGGATTTCTTTATCTGGAGGGAATACCACATTAGCATACCCAAGTGCATACTAGACTTCCATAAAAATGTTGGAAAACTAACCTTGTGAGTACATGTTTCCATAGGTGCCTGTGAGAATTAGAGAGATATATTTAGATAAGACCCAAAGGGAGTATGGAACATGTCATTGTATATAAGGGGTTACCTCTAATGAAGTATCAGTTCTAAGTAGGCATTCTGAAAAGGAGATTAGTATTTTATATGCAATTTGACATGGGACATGAGGAGTGTTAAAAAGTAGTATTGATTTCCTCTTGATCTAAGAGATATTTTCCCTTTCTTTTCTCCCCTCATCAACAGCAAAATTCTTCAAATCGGCAAATAAGGTAGGTATATATTCTTGCTCTGGTCAACAATGCAGTCATATTATAAAAACAGATGATACTTAAACAGCAAGATACTAAGACTCATAGCATTATTTCTACATTTGTTCTTTACTTTTCCCAGTTCTAGCCCTCCATTCCTCTGGCAAAAATATATTTGACAACAGGGCAAGTGGATTGACATTTGCATTAAAATTTGTATAATACTGATATGTAACAAATTCATGGAAAATTAAATTCTAATTGATGCATTAGTTTCCAATCAGTTTTAATTACCAACTGACCATCTTTCATTGAGATTGAAGCAAAAGGAGATATATCATCTTCTATTTAAGGACATTCGCAGTTGTCCCATGGAGATGATGTTTGGGCTGAGAGTTGAATATTGAATCTGGGGCCAGGAAAAAATTTTAAAGAAGCAGAAAGTCATCATAGGGAAGTATAAAAAACATATTGTAGCATTTAAAAATATTTTATAGTATTCCGAACTACCACACTTTTATTAAGGAAAAAATTGTAAATGATTTAAATTTACTTCATTGTTTTAATCCATTTATGTATTACCTCACCAAGAAAACTTTATTTTTCATTCTCTCCCAAGTTCAGTTAGATGGATATTTCCAGACAGTTTATTCTACACTATTGAAATTAAGAATAATTAGACTTTTTGTTATGAATCATATCAATTAGAAAAAATACAACTGGTTGTCTTTTAATTTAAAAAGTATATCCTAAATTAAATCCCACTGAACAAATATAATTACCTATTAAATATTGTGTAATGTATTTAAGTATTTTTATTGCTTGTGTTGATCATTTCAGGCGTATTTTATAACATAATGTTGATTAAGTACAGTTTTTTTTTCCTGTACATATTTTATATTTTTTCTTTCTTGTTTTTATTTCAGAATATTATGGGGATACAAACGTTTACGTTACATATATTTCCTTTGCACCACTGGAGTCAGAGCTACATGCATGCCTAACCCCCAGACAGTGTGCGCCTCATCCATTAGGTGTGAGTATACCCATCTCCTCCTTTCCCCTGCTACCTGCTGGACACCCTGTGAATGTTACTTTCATATGTGCACATAAGTGTTGATCAATTAGTATCAATTTGATGGTGAATACATGTGGTATTTATTTTTCCATTCTTGTGATACTTCACTTAGAAGAATGGGCTTCAGCTCCATCCAGGATAGTACAAGAATTATTAATTCACCATTGTTTTTTGTGGCTGAGTTATACATATACCACATTTTATTAATCCACTCATGTATTGATGAGCACTTGAGTTGTTTCTACATCTTTGCAATTGTGAATTGTGCTGCTATAAACATTCGAGTGCAGATGTCTTTTTTATAGAACGTCTGTTTTTTGTTAGAGTAGATGCCCCTTATTGGTACTGCTGGATCAAATGGTAGTTCTACTTTTAGTTCTACTAAAGATATCTATTGATCAGAATTTGATAAAGAAAATTTTCCTAGAAAAATAAACGGCATAACAACTTTTACCTTTGGGCCATTATTTTAACAAATCGAATTTTTCCCGGCACAAAATTTGCAATTCTAAATTTTCATAAAATGGTTTGCTTCATGTATCATTGTCATTGCTTAGGTCTAAGATCTCTATTTTCGTCCATGTTGCCATAGAAAATGTTCTTAACATCCACCTTTAGATAAGGACGGTTTAAAACACATACTAGATCACATCTGTATGCGTCATACATGTATTTTTAAAATGACACTTGTGATATAGCATTGTCTCCTTGAGAGGAAGGATGCTGCTCTATAATTTCTTACTTACCCAATGTTTAGATTATCTACTGAAATAGTGATAATACTTTTTATTTTCTTCTTCCTGATGGGCTGAGTGACTAAATAAATTAGAAGACATAAGTAATATATCCATTACCCCTAACCTACTATCATATAAAATCAAGCTGGCGGTGGTCGGGCGTGATGGATCATTCCTGTAATCCTAGCATTTTAGGAGTCCAAGGCAGGAGAATCAGTTGAAGTGAGGAGTTTGAGACAAGCCTGAGTAGCAGATTCTGTCTCTACAAAAAATAGAAAAATTAGCAAGGCATGGTGGCACAAGCTTTTAGTCCCAGGTAATCAGGAGGCTGAGGCAGTAGGATCACTTTAGCCCAGGAATTTGAGGTTGCAGTGAGCTATGATGATGCCACTGTACTCTAGCTGGGGTAACAATGTGAGACTCTGTCTCAAAAAAAAAAAAAAATCAAGCTAGTGCTGTTCAGGATAGTTTTTAACTGATTATACACAAACCACTTGCCCTCATAATATTAGAGATGTATCTTCTCTCCAGCAGTAGTGTTTGTATGCCTGTTAGTATGTATTTGTGTGTGTGTGTGTGTGTGTATGTCACAGAGAGACATGGACACAGATACAAACACAAATATAAAGAGGCAAACAGTGAGACAGAGAGAGAAGAAGAAAAGAAAGAAAAGAGAACTGAAATCAGAGATAAATCATACAAGAAGTCTATGTAGCCATTCTTGGAACTCATTAGTTAACTCAGCAGTAACTGGGTATGTCGGAAAAGTCCCATGTGAAATCACATTCAATCTCTGATTGTATAAATCTAGGTGAGAACAGAAAACAGAACAGAGACACCCCCAAAATACTGCAAGCTTGAATCAGAAGCTACCAGCCAAGGAGCCCTAAGCCAACATGCTCAAGCAAAATGGCACAGTCTTCAGGCCCTCAGTGCTGACGCTGATTGGGATCCCTGGCTTGGAATCTGTGCAATTCTGGATTGGGTTTCCTTTCTGTACCATGTACATCATTGCTCTGTTTGGGAATTCCCTGCTCCTGGTTGTCATCAAAGCTGAGCGCAGCCTCCACGAGCCCATGTACATCTTCCTGGCAATGCTTGGAGCAACGGACATTGTTCTCAGTACCTGCATCCTACCCAAAATGCTAGGAATATTCTGGTTTCACCTGTCGAAGATCTACTTTGATGCTTGTCTCTTGCAGATGTGGCTCATTCACACATTCCAGGCTGTTGAGTCAGGTATTTTGCTGGCCATGGCCCTGGACCGCTACGTGGCAATCTGTGAACCTCTGAGACATGCAACCATTTTTACCCACCAACTTCTCACTCAGATTGGGGTTGGGGTGACACTCAGAGCAGCCCTCCTTGCAGCTCCATGTCTCATCCTCATCAAATGCCGGCTGAAATTCTACTGGACCACTGTGGTCTCCCATTCCTACTGTGAACATATGGCCATCGTGAAGTTGGCAGCAGAAAATGTTAGAATCAACAAGATTTATGGTTTGTTTGTGGCTTTCAGTATACTTGGACTTGATATAATTTTCATCACTCTCTCCTACATTCGAATATTTATAACTGTCTTCAATCTTCCTCAAAAGGAAGCTAGGCTCAAGGCTTTTAACACCTGCATTGCCCACATTTTGGTCTTCCTTGAGTTTTATCTCCTGGCTTTCTTCTCTTTCTTTACACACAGGTTTGGGGCCCACATACCATCATACCTTCATATTCTTCTGTCAAACCTTTACCTACTTGTTCCACCTTTGCTCAATCCTATAGTCTATGGAGTGAAGACCAAACAAATTCGAGATGG